>JADDOH010008157.1:0-34397 GCA_016648135.1 Agrypnia vestita
AGATTGATTATAGATTAGATAATTAGATTATAGATTTATTATCATATTTATTATTAATTATTATCATGGATTCCAGAAAAATTTACCGCGGTAGTGACAAGTTTTGTGTATTTATCTCAAATGTGTAAATACCTTTTGTATAAAATAGGTCGGAATTAATGGACTGTATTTGATAAAAAAAATATTTTAGAGTGGGTGTTATTCATTTGCCAAAAAAGTATTTATATATTAAAAATGGACTAATCAAGGCCACAAAAATATTTTCATATATTTACGTTTAAGTGGTTAAATTGAATCAAATTTTTGACAAAGACCTAAGTCCCTGTATTGTCGAATAACTAAAGGCGTCAATATTATCTTGATATAATAATAGATCTTATTTATTTCCGTCTAAATAAATATTTTTGTTTAGAAGAAAGACAACAACGCTACTTCGTCTCAATTGAGCTACTGTAATGATGAATAAATAACCTCTAAAACAAAGTGCTACAATATTTTTCAATGTGGACGCACAATTGAACGTCAGTGAACGTAAAGTAGGAACCCCAAAGACAACCCTTGAAGTGATAGTTTTTTGAGGTTGTTTATGATCAGTTTGGTAGCCTTCATTTATCCTACGTAGATAAAATTTAGCGGGAAGGCTTAGAATATAGAAAAATATGTAGATATCATATAATTTCAATATTTAAAAAATAATGATGAATGAAGGCTGAAAAATCCTCAGAAATGTGTTCATAGTTTTGGTGTAGTAGGCCAGGAAAGTACTTAGGACATGCAATTTAAATACTCAGTGACTTCTTACGTCAGTTTTTATTATGAATGATCGTTCTTATTTACTAAGTTTATGTTAATAGACTACGTAGCCATGGATCTCTTAGTTATTTTTCATTTCTTCAATACGACTTTTTGAAATTTTCTATTCAATGGATAATCTAAATATTTATTTTCTACATTGATACGATATTTACGAATAAATATTTCAAACATAATAATTTCGTTGTCTGTCCGTCTGTAAATCGTGTGACGCCTGTAATTTAGTTCGAATTCACGTCTAAAAAACAAATTAAATGGCCGGAGATGGGGCTTGAACCAGCCCGGGCCAGCAAATGCTTCGGCCGCCTCTCCATGGATCGCCAAAAAGTTGCTATAAATATATACTAGGGCTTAACAAAGACGCGAACCAATTTTGCGTCATTTTTATGGGTTACAGCTAGTAAATAAATAAATATTTATACTATTCACAAGATACGAGAAAGTACATTCATTTTTAAGATGATCGATTGATTCTAATTCCAAAGATGATAATTGAAATATTCTGAAGAAAAAATAACAAATGTCATTGATTACATACATTGTTGTGCGTTATATTCAAGTTATTATACCGTATTCAATTTGTTTTGACATGCGATATAAACAGTCTCATAAAATATTATCTTATATTCTCACACTAACATTAATCTCTGCTGTATTCCTCTAGCTCGCTCCAGTTAATAAAGAATCCAATAAAGCGAAGAAAAATATCTCGTAAATAAAAAATATTTCACAACAAGAAAACGTTGTACAATAATATTTTCACCAAGATATATTAATCAGAAACAACAGTTTATCGGTTATTTTAATGTTGTTTATAAATAGCTTTTTATAATTTTTTAATATTTTTATTACGTAATTGGAAAAAACAATGAATGGATGCTTAACACAATATTTTATGTGATATTTTTAAGCTTAAGATATCTTCTCCAATGTCAAGGATATAATATGAAGGGGTAGAAAATGATGAAATTTTTGTATAATATTCATATTCCAACGCAACCCTTACGTTAAAATCATAAAACAATCCTCACTTGCTCGAGACATCGACCCTAATGACAAAATAAGGGGAACGATATAAAAAATGCAGCCCACTTTGTGAGACTGACAGTTCAATCAGTGGTTCTCAGTTTTTGCAACGCTCGCCCGCGATACTCCAAAAGTCAAAACCGCAGAGTGAAATGTATTTAAAAGTTTTTTTATGCTGTAAAATTAACTAAATGAAATAATCGTATCCTAGTGACGGAAATATACTCTTGAAAATGTATAAAAGGTATGTGCTCACATATCAGGTTGCGACTATTTTTTTCTCTAAGGGGGCATTAAAATATTTGATTAATAATATTTTTAAAGCAATTTGGTGCAGTTCAAAGTAACAAAAAAAATGAGAATGCAATTACCGCAGCCTCAATTCGTGAAAACAAGAAGGCCTGGTGATATTTGGGGTCAAATCGTAAGAAACATGATTGGCTCACCAAACTCGCTAGGTATTCATGGTCTATTCATACAAAACAATTGTTTTCGTATCATGGTCATACCTTATTTCATGGCCCAAAACGCAGAATGGATGTAATAAATAGGCACACCATAATACGTGATGTGCATCTTGTAAAAAAATTCAGAGATCATGCCGGTGTATTTAATGACAGCATTAAATGTATCAGACAGAAGATTGCTTTCATATAAGGTACGCACCTCATAAATTGCACGGTAAATATAGTAATATATTAGGCAGATGTTAAAAAAAGTTCCCAAATAGTAAGATGAATTAGTTTAGTTCAGTTAGCTACTGTTGATCATATTTATATTTAGGTATATTTATGTTCTTTAAAATAATATTTAAAATAATACAAATTAATACTACAGCTCTTCATCCATTTTTTTATACAAGGTTATTTGGAAAACATTAATAACCTCACAGGGCTATATTCCTTCCTTTATTATGAGTCGAAAATTATCAAGCAGCCTGACCTAATATCAATAATTATGGAGTTATACAATATCAAAGTTTGCATTTTTTAAAAAAAAAAATTGACTTATTTTTATTAAACGTTGCAGTAATTTATATCAATAACGAAAAATTCATTCGTTTCAATACAAGTTAAATCATCACTCTTGGCACTACAAACCTTGGTGGGTCTTGGCCTCCTCAATAATCTTCCTGTACTCATCTCGGTTTAGTGCCAGTTCTCTACAGTTCCGAAGCTCCAAGGCAGAGATGTCTTTGAAGACGTTGTCACTCCATCTTAATTTTGGCCTTCCTAAGCTCCTTCGCCCTATTGGACTTGAGTTCAGCAGGGACTTTAGTGCTTGAGGCTCGGACATTCTGTCCACATGACCCAGACACCGAAGTCTTCCTAGTTTTATAAATTTTGTGACGTTTTGCTCCTTACACAAATATAGAGCACATTGTTGTAACGTCTGCGCTAAAGTCCATTTTCTAGAACCGGTCCGAAGATACGCCTCAAAATTTTCCTTTCAAAAACGTCCAGTGCTCCTTCATTCTTCTTAGTTAGTAGTACCCACGTCTCAGCTGAGTACGTGAGCACTGGCATAATAAGCTTTTTGTACACTAATATCATGGTGTTTCTGAACAGCAGTCTGGATTTTATCTGTTTTTGTAGGCGGAAAAAACACAATTTGATTACTACGCGATTCTGGATCTCCTCTGTAATATTATTGTTGCTTGTTATCAGGGATTCTAGGTATGTAAATCTTGGTACCGTTTCAAAATTTTGACTTCCACACGATAAAGTTGGGATTTTTTGGGTGCATCCTACGGCCATGTATTTCTTCTCGTCTTCTGGTAGGTCTTCTGATGGTTTACTATGAGACCCATGTTTTTGGCAGAACTTTCAAGATTTATGAAGGCATTACGTGAAGCGTCGGGAGTTTTCGCAATTATGTCGATATCATCAGCGTAAGCTAATAGTTGCACATAGTTGTCAAATATAATGATAAAACAAGTTAAATATAATGATAAAAACCCTGCATAAATTTCATTTGGAATTGAAAGGTTTTTATTATTTTATTTGATTTGTATTAAAGGGAATAGATTTTTCATATTCGATATAAGTTACTGTAATGATAGTCTAACGTTTTTCAAAAAACAAGTATGAGATATTGACAAAAAATGCAAACTTTGATGCCGCATATTAAGATTTTCGACTCATAATTAAAGCACGAATATAGTTCTGCGATGTTATTAATGTTTTACAAATAACCCTTTACATGATAGTAGTTCGATCGTAATATTAATAAAACCACTATTTTTCTTGACATGAATAACTAAACTATGTTGAGTGGGCACGAATATACAAAGTTAGTAAATAAAATATTCATGGATTATCCCAACAATCTCCCACAGGACCTGCCGTTATTTCTCGTATCTCGGTGCGCCGAAGGTTAAGACGGATCGATAGGCATCAAACATGGATTTGAATAAAAAGGAAATAAAATGTTTTGAATAACACACAGCGCGCCAGGCACACTAATACATTTTGCTTCTTTAATAATATTCCTATTGCAGCATTTTTATTCGTTTTTATTTAATATCGTAGATGATTAATTTGATGAGAACCAACTCTTGGAAGAATTGAATAACAATTCAATTAAGCACTGGAAATATTTAATATAAATAATAATTATGTCTATAAAATACATTTTTAGATGATTATTTACATAAATCTTGTACGATACCGCATTTTTTTGTGATCGTAGTTTTAATAACCAAAATAATATTCATCTCAGATTAAATAATCTGTAACAATATGTTTATAAATATGTATATTCTGAGAACACATTTACTGAATTTTGTTAGCAGGGGGATAATTATTAATTAATATAAGTTATAGAAATCTCGCAGAGACAAAGCTATTTATATGTGAAACGTTTATGAAATTCTTTAGAGAAAAAGACTAAGAGCTTATCACTTGTACGACCACTTTGCGTAATACATCGTTCACCAATTCCAAAAAATTTTTGAAAGTTTTATATATGTTTCAAATCAGCTACTTTCATATATTCGTAAAGACATCTATGGTCCATTCCATGATATTAGTATACACAGATTTCGCAGCTGGTAACTCTATATTTTTGAAGTGGAATATTACGCAATATTCTTATTAATGTATATATGATATTTATCTTAATTATTCAACATATACACTAGAATAAAACCACACAGAAATAAAGTTTAAAAGACGGTTAAATAATAATAATTATCATTGTGTTAAATTAACAAACAACGCGCAGTGTACATAACCGATAGCATCCGTCAAGTGCGTTATTGCATTTCTGTCTAGCGTGAAACGGTCATATAACTTTGTCCTTTTCTCGCATAGATCCATTCACGCACACTGTTGACGTGTATCGATATAAAAATCAAATCTTTGAAGTTCCATGACCATTAAAATCGACCTGTAACGTTTGTTTTCCTGCGTCAGTTTTGCTGAATCTTTTCGATGTTAACCATACCAGAGAGCGTTATGGTATTTTTCCTCTTGACTTAGGATAAAGTTTTTCAATGTATCACTACATAATGTGAATTGCGAATATAAAAACTACTACATATGAGGGATATAAAAGCAACAGCGGCAATATCCTACTGAGGTGATTTTATAAAAAAAAAACCTTTTACTGCTCAAGGAAACTGCTCTGGGATCTATGAAATCTCCGTCTTACTGGAAATAAGTTTTTGAAAAGAATTATCTCCCCAGTTTTATTTTTTTATACGTGTTTAAATAAGTATTTAACTTTTAAATATGGATATTGCCGTTTGGTACCCGATATTGGACATTGCTGCTTTTGCTATTTACATTATTGGATGGTTGTTGGTCTTGTGGTTAGGACTCTCGGCTCGTGATCTGAAGGTCGCGGGTTTGAACCTCACTCCAGACCAGCAAGTTAGTCCTATTCTCATAACACAAGCGTTTAGCTTAGTTTGAAAATAGTAAGAATATTGATGTGACACGTATTCCGTGTTCGCATCTCTATTTATTTAAAAAATAAAATTCAGTCTAAAGTCAACATCAACTGTCACTTTTTTAAAAGAGTAGCCATTTTCTCACGTGACACATCCTTTTAAAAGTAATTTGCAAACATGATTCAGGAAAACGTGAAGCTATACTTATACAATCTCGAATTCAGTACATTCTAAATTAGTAATCCTGGGTGGCGCATTCAAAATATATATATATATATTTTTTTTTTTTGTATATTGCTGAATTTGTTATTATATCCTTTATTTGTTTTCCCACAATCCACCATTGCATATGTAAATTCGCGCCAAAATCATTTATGTCCTTTCACTCTGACGTCACGTAAAACGCGAGCACGTCATTTGAAGTTCCCTCTCTATGGACTCTAAACGAAATTAAATTTTTGAAACGATTGGGCTTAGTGGGCTTATTTACCACTCAGATTTGGTCAGAGGCGCATATTTGAGCATCTAAACTTACCAATTTTAGAAGCTCAAAAACTAAAGTTGCCAATTTCTCCATTCATTTTTGAAAATTTGTTTACTTTGAGTATGCATGCCATTTGTATATCAATTCTTAATAATTTAAAATTACCCCAATACATATTTTTAGATTCTTCTTCAAAAACAGAAAAATAATTTTTGAGTCACATTATTAATATAATTAGTAAAAATTAACTTAGTTTTCACCACTTTTTTATTGAAAAATATCAACATGTTTGCTGAAGAAGGGGCCATGACCTTGAGATATGTTCATATTTTTCAATACAAAAATGGTGAAAACTAATTTTATTTTTATTAATTTTATTAATTATATATTTTTAGAATGAATTTGTTAAATAAAATCTTCTAGCTATGGTTTAGCAAATCTAAGGTAATTATTTAATAATTTAAAAACTCCAATCAAATTATCAATCGTGACATCTGTATTGGATTATGGGAATGATAAAGCTTTGGACTGCAGGTGGTGCTAGTAAAAATACAACTCACGCACAAAACAGGTTGTGCAAGTTAAACATATGTAGGAGTACAACTTCCAAAGATAGATGTGGTAGTATATCTGGGTGGAATTGGTGAACGTCACATTGTGTTAAGTGGTCACTTAAGCCAGCCGTACGATGGCCCTATGAAGCCTCGTAAGCCCAAACAGAACACCCAAACAGACTTCAATATCCACTTTCCCATATAAAAAAGTAGCTTAATCTCTATGAGACATCTATAATATATCTTGATAAATAAATTTTATGTTGAATAAAATATTTATTTGTGGGGTGTAATTACTTTCCCATATAAATATATACATCTTGAGACCTAATGTAACATGAAAAAATGCGATGTGAAGATACAATGAATGCAATCTGGAAAAATATATTAAAGCTACAGATACACATGCTTATTTAGTGGCACGTGAGCATGCGCAGTATCGACCTTCTCTAGGCCTTGCTTATTAGTGGCATGTGTGTACGCATATTGATAGTAACGAGCAGGCCACTAGCCATTCAACCGCCGGTTGATTTATGAGCATGCCACTAAGTGGCATGCCACTAATAAGCATGTGTATCTGTACCTTTATAATCACAAAAATGCGTTTAGTCAAGTCTCATGTTTATTGTATAATATGTCTCTATGGAGTGGAAACGATGACATTGAAAGCAAGGGGAGCGATGGCTTAAGATTGTACATGATTTATCTGAGACGCATCTTACGATTTTTTCGCAAACATCTCCAACAGAGAAGATAAGAGGGTCATTATTATCTAAAAAGTGGAAGGCCAGAAGCCAATCTCCAACTCGATGCATCTACCAGATCAAAGACGTAACTGACTATTGTAAGGACAATTTTTAAGAATTCTCTTTAATCTTCCTTCACGTCCCCTCTACAAAAAAGTACAGAAATAATTATCTATTGTTAATTGTACAAGTTAATTGCAAAATATTCTTCATCATTATCCCATTAGAGTCCAATAGGTCAATCATTAACAAAATGCTATTAAAGCAAACAGTGAATATGGTTTCGTATATTTCTTTCTGTACGCGGAGGTTGGGAACATGTGTGCGGACAAATATTCATAAGTGAGCGGTCACACACCCGCACACCTTAAACGGAACATTGGTCACAACCTAAAGGTCCTAATCTTTTATAATCTTGAAGATAGATGTATCAAAAAGGAAAAAATATTTATATTGGTATATTTCAAATCTATGTGAAAGGAAATGATTTTTTTTTGTTTTCATTATAAAAATGCAATTGCCGTAGTAAAAAATGCTCCTGAGTAATCTGTAAGTAATCTACCATTTCACTAAAAATCATATTTTCACTAAGGCCAATAATAATTGAAATTTCTTTTTATGAATTTTTGATTAGCCGCCATTTTTAAACAAAATTGTGGACACGGCTGGCTACTTGAAAATAGCCTAAATATCATTGACTTTAACGTAACCACTTATTTGGAAAAAAAATTGGAATAATATTTCTATCACAATTGTATCATAGTATTCATATTTTGATATATCATAAAAATCCGTAGCATAAATATTGGATTTCTATTTTTTTTCAAAATAAACCTTTAAAAAAAAGTTATGATTCAATTTTATCAATGCACGCGCCTGCTAAATATAAACTAGGACAATTTATAAGAATTTTTTTATAAATATATAGTACGAATTTCAGGATATATCTTACGGGATATTCGTTTCGAGACCTTCTGGCCATGTTTGAAGGGTGTTCATTGAAAATTTTCGGAAGATCATGAAACCAAGACACCTGGAACTCAAAAATGTACAAACTGCAAAGAAAGAGATTTTCACCATGACCTTTCATTGCTTAAGAAATTTACGCAATTTAATAGAACATGAAAACTTAATGCACAATATAGAAATCTTGTTTAATCTATATTGCAACATTATTTGTTTTAAAATTTCTGCAATACAATCTTATTCCAGATGCACTTTACTGTCAGTAATAACTCTTACGTACCGTTATATCATAATATACAACTATATGAATAACATAAATACTTTAATGAGCAGGCGTACACGAGAACGTGTCTCAGCAAGCACGGCACACATACACACATAAACACAAACGTCAGATGTAATTTAGGTTCTCGAAAGATCTGTGGAGACCACAACATATTTGTGATGTGAATTCAAATGTCTTATGCGTCAAGAAAATGACCCAAGGCAGGTCTTTCATCCCGTTGCATTGAAGCCAGCTACACAGTTAGAATGGTTTAGAAACCTCGAGATCTTTTTTTCAAAAAAGAAATAGGTCGGCCTACATACATTCATTTTATACAAAGATTTCTCTCAACTCAACAATCTTTTTTTCACGTTCAGAAAATTTTATCTGACTTATATACTAATTAGATAAGAATAAAGGATATAAAGTGAAGACAGAAATAAAAAAAGTTATGAAAGAATGTAACAAGTAATACATGAATAAACGTACGGAGGAAAAAACAACGTCAAAATTTTGTTTGGCACTGTTTTAATAATTCATAAAGCTATTCCATATTATTTTAGTTTCTGTCCAAATTAGGAATCTAAAATGTTCAAGCATCAATCAATAGTTACAGAAATAAAAGACATCAACGTTTTAAATATTTTTTACTTGTTTTCCGATAAAAGATTCCACTATCATTAAAGAAACTTATATCGAATATATAAAAATTTATTCGTTTTAATGCGACTCCAATAAAATGAACACAAAACCACGAATAAAGTGTGCAATCAAATGCAAAAAAATGCAAGATTTAAAACATTTTATTTATCAAAATCACAAAATCAGAGTGAATTTTTTTTTTAATTCGATATAATTTACTTTAACGATGGTTCAACGTTTTACAGAAGATAAGTCATAATTTTTTTATAATGCACGTATAAAATAGCTTATATAATTTATTATCGACACTAGAAGATTGAACATTTTGTACTCATAATTTGGGTCGGAATACTGTTAGTATTGTGACTATCTTTGTTTTTATTTTAAAAATAAAAAAATGTGTTCGTTTTCACGTCTCGGATATTTAGCGGCATGTATTAGTTGCTCATTGTACTCTGCTTACAAAATAAAAAAAAGACAATGAATGACAGCTAGCTCAGCGCTCAATTCTGCAATGCGAGCTTCTAAAGCTGTTTCGAGACCCGCAGAAGGGACTTTGCAGAATTGAGCGTCGTGAAACTCAGAAATACAACACAAAAGATCAAACTTCCTACACCTATCCAAAAAACAACCACCTAAGTACACAGGTTTTTCTCCCATTACTCAAATCATTAAAATTATGAAAACCGTAATACTTATTTTATTTCTGCATTGATAAAGTGCAAATAAATACACTGCGTGTTTTAAAACGTTTAAATCACCATTTCCATTATTTTAAAACTAGGTTAATAACGCATTAGTACCCATAAAATTAAGTGTAGTTTTTACTGCTTTTCACAATATAAAATAAGTACATAAAATAATAATTTGTTTTCAGATTGAAAAAAATAAACTACATTAAAAATAGCAACGTCATAAATATACAGCCTTTTCCATTTCTATATGTCATCAATCAAACATAATAATTTCGTTTTTGTCAGTCTTTCTGTTCGTCCGTCCATCTATCTAAATTTGTGCTAAGTCCGTAATTTTTTCCAATTCACGACTAAAAAACGAAATTTAACTGTCAAATTCACGACTAAAAAACGGAATTTAACTGCCAAAGCCTGAACCCCGAGCCAGCAAATCCGAACCGGCCGCTCAACGCATGTTTCTACGGCTGCCTCTCCGGGGACCGCTAAAAATATACTATAAATATATACTAAAGCTTAGCAAAGACGCGAACCAATGTTCCGTCATTTTTGACGGGTTGCACTAGTTTTAGTACTAAAACATGTTTCCGTAACACTTTAAAAATTATTATTCACGGCTTGCATTGAATATAATAAATTGTAGTAAATCATTTAATTTTCTAATAAAGTAAGAGGTAATGTTATTATATATATTACAATATAATAATAATAAATATAAATACAACAAAATATTACCAAAAATTCCTGTAACTGAATAGAGAATGAATGATGACTGTCGTACATTTAATCTGATTTAGGCTAAAATTATGGTATCAAAGAATTTCGTATCAGTGGAAAGCGACGATTATAGATATTGCAGGTATCATTTGCGGCAGTATATGTAACAGGGTATAACATTTACTTTATATATGGTAGAGAGGTATATGGCTTGGGCATGTGCTCAGAATGCCAGAGGAACGATGACCAAGAAGAATCCTCTTGGCAACCCCGGAGGGAAGACGGCCGGTGGGTCGACCCAGATTAAGCTGGGAGACTCTAACATTAATGTTAATAAGTAAGTTGCAATGTGCCCAGAAATTGATTATAAAGATCATTCTTAAAAAACCTCGTGATTATTCGAAAATAGACCTCTTTAATAAATTGCAAGTACTTTACAAAATATCTAAAAGCAAAATTGCACATTTCAACTATATAAAGGTTTTCATAGTGATAGCGAGACCCAAAGAGTGTCAAGTAGCAGAAATGTAACACTTGGTAAATTACATATTCCTGTGATAAATACCACAACTGCTCAGCATCACTACACTTTCAGAGGTGTGAAATGGTTCAATGAATTGCCTGATGAAATGAGGACTGAGGAAAATTATGAGGCATTTAAAAAAACGTGAAAAAGTACCTTCAGAAATAATAAAAAAATATTTTATTATATATGTACCTATTACTTACTTATTATTATTACTTACATATTACTTTTTATTACTTACTTTTTATTACTTACTTTTTATTATATATAAGTACCTATTAATTACTTATTATAACTAATAACGGAACACGGAACAGTGCATCAGAAACAGTTTTTAAAAAAAGAATCTTCAAGTTTGTGTTTACTGGGGTATTATGCCGTGTTGTTACGACCTTTCGGGCCGACGTTTCGGATCCCATTGCAGGGTCCATCATCAGGGCTCACGCCCCAATACACCAGCCTATGACCGACCCTGCAATGGGATCCGAAACGTCGGCCCGAAAGGTCGTAACAACACGGCATAATACCCCAGTAAACACAAACTTGAAGATTCTGAGTGGCCGTGAAAACCTAAGAACATTCTTTTAAAAAAAGACTTTTTGTAAAATCTTTCCATCAAATTAAATACTAGTGTGGACTAAACGATGTTAGTGTAAAGCGCCCTTGAGGAGATTTTTTTACGAAAATGGTGCTATAGAAATTATCCATTATTATTTATTTATTTAACTAAATTGTATATACATATGTGATGATGAATATGTACATTTTATCATATAATTCTCTGTAAATGTAAAATGTAATGATACTCCTTTCTTACACGCGAGTCTACGTCACTCATGTAGAAGAGAAAAATCCATCATAAGTAACTAGCTCTATCTTGTAAAAAAATAATGTATTTGTAAAAAATTTAAAAAAATGTCTATTGGCGTATTTGTCTTCGACTCAGTAAAAAAATATTGATTCAACTTGTTTCCATTTGACATATTTGCTATTTTTGGACCAGAAGTATGTTAGTGGTTACTTGTCTTTTGTATTTGACTTTTTTATTTAAAAGCTATTACAAACAACAAATCCATAGATGTGAGAGAAGAAAAAATGCATCCGCTTGGCTCCCTGGAGGTTGATGTTAAAAATATTTCGTATGTTTGCAAGAAAACCGTAGGACCTTTCGTAAATTAAGTGAATGTAATTACATTTTCTCGAGAAAGGCGCAGAAATGCATCGCGAGTCAGATGCAAAGTGGTTTTCATTGTAGTGACCTCAAGGTAGTAGAGACTGAAATATGATTTTAATATAAAAATGAATTTAAATTAAATTTCAGCGAAGAACGAATTTAGTACACTTCGTCTAGATTCATAATGGCACAAAACAAGAAGTCAGCCGTAACGTTCACCGTTAAAGTTGAAGTGAATGTAATAATAAATTTGAATAACAGAGAAACCTCTTTGATATTAACATTATAAAATACAACTCCCCATAAAGTTTTATTTCAGGGTCCTAGTTTCTTCGAATAAAGTATAAAATTCGCGTAAAGCCGGGAGTTAGTCGCAATGAAGACGGTAATATTAATTCAGAGAGTACGAGATAAATTTTAAATATTATTTAGGCGAACTCTTACCATTTAAGTATTGTCCACGTGCTCCAATCCCTCGTTTATTCAAATAATAATGTGTCTTCCTTACCTGTAACAAAACAAAATAAATTATTAGTTTGATTACCTTCATTCAGGGTTAAGTAGTATCTTATAATCATAGCAAATTAACGTACATACACAATTGAATTTAATTATATTGCACTATTCGATATTGCTAGTAAAAGAAAAACATTAAAATACAATGACGACGGTCCATATAAATTCTCTACGATGCAAATAATCTGCCGTCGCTCTTTGGATATGAAACGTGGTACACACGTGTGTCACTGCCGGAAAGATACATTGCTTTTTGCGGTATATTTCTAGAAATTTACACAGCTTCCAATAAGTTAAATTATAGTATAAAATTATATTATGGATTAATCAAATCAAATAAATTTGTTTTTAGAAGTTGAAAATATATATTTACCCACAGATATTATGCTATACGATAATGGAGCGTAAAATAGATAATGAATGACTATTTTATTGTCTAATCAGAGTTTACTAAAGAACTCCTGTAGGTCAAAGTAAATAATGTAAAGTATATTTAATAAGTATCATTTACAATATTTATCTTTAAATAGCACATAATTAGAAACGATAAGTGATTAGATGGAATCTACTCGCATACAACACTTGTTTTCCCACTTAAACACTCAAAACATATATGTTGACTGTAGAGACCAAACCCATAGAAATTGTGTTGTGTACAGTGATCACTTAAGTTAGGTCACGCGAATCACAAGCCCTGTGGCTACCCTATAAAAACTTCTTTATATGTTTTCCATAGGCTCCGTGAGACCTCTAAAAGTTATCTTAATTAAAAATTATTACTATTTCCAGCACGTATGCTGTTAAAATTAGAGTATATTGCGGTCTCCCGGGACGTGGCTTGAACTCTGGATCAACTGACCACTAGTCAAATGTTATATGGTACATCTGAGTATTTATGTAATAAAAAATAATAACTATAAACACCCATATTATTGCAGACAGAGATTAATATGATCGAAAAATACGAAATAACCTGTGTAGATTCAGTATATATAAAAAATAAATAATTATCATCATCTTCATCTCCTTGTCCTAGAAGGGTCGGGGGCCCAAAGACACGACAAGGTGCTTCCATATGCCTCTGTCTTGTACTGCTCCAGCATCTCTTTTGGCATGTCAAACTGTGCCAATTCCTCTGGTTTTTAAGATTTGTGGCAAGTAAATCGTAATAATAAAAATAATCAATAATGTTTTTTAAATCGTTTATGTGTATTATATATTATATTATATGAAATATATGTGTTTGTGTAGACTTATATTTCGGCTTAATACATAAATTATCATTAAAATGTATTATAATTAAAATGTACACAGCGGGCCATGGAAAGGCAGATGCTCGGCGAAAGACTTGGAGATAAAATCAAAAATGAAGAAATAAGACGCCGAACAAAAGTTGCCGATATTATAGACTGTATTGCAAAACTAAAATGGCAGTGGGCTGGACATATGGCTCGACAGGAAGATACTAGATGGGCACCCAGAATACAGTGGAGGCCCTGGACAAAAAATAAAAGCGTCGGAAGACCTCCCAAAAGGTGGTCTGATGACATAGTCCAGCAAGCAGGAAGAACCTGGATGCAAAGGGGGAGAAACAGAGATGAGTGGAAGAAAATGGAAGAGACCTACATCCAGCATTGGAGAGAAACAGGCTAAGGAAGAAGAAGAAGACATAAATTATATTCCGAAATATTAGCATGACATAGTAAAAAATTGTAGCAATATAATGCTTCGGTAAGTAATCATAACATTTAAATTGTTTTTAATGTGCATTAAATTGTTTTCACACAAGACAGAGTAAATGTATAAAATATTCCAATGTTATGACGGCGAAGTAAGCCCTTAAACGTTTGTTTATATTATAACCCGTTAAATAATAATTTTAGTCTGCTTATTAATATAAAGATGTTTGTGGACAAACAATGTCGCTGTACAAAACGAAATTTCCTTGGAGTGTAAGGTAAATACTCCGCTTGCGGGAACAAATAGCGAAACTGATACATTTCGGACGGAGGAAGGAAGCCCCTAAAGCACTCGCAGGAGGAAATGTCAATACTTTTGGGGGGTTTACGTTTCATCACTTGAATGAAAATAAAATTAGTTGACGTCTGCGTCGGCGATGGACGTAATAAAAATAAAGCGGCATTTGATTTTGATTCAATAAATATTTTAATTTCATAGCACGTTATTAAAAAAAAAAAACATTTTTACTCCCTTTTTTTTAATTCGTAGCGTCTGCTTGTCTGCCGAAAAAACTTTAAATCGATTTTTAGCCATTTTCCCGAGATCCAATCGAGCTGAAACTTTGCAGGCAAACTCGTGGCGACGATAAAAATGATCTGACAAATTTTCGTTTAATTTTTTTTAATTATAATATAATTTTGGATTTTTATAAATTTCAATGGTTTTTTCAAATTGGAAACGATACAAATGAGAAAGGAGCCCGTCGCGTGGAGAAGGCGCGAAACCTGTTTCAACTAGTCTGACTCGAGCCATGGGTCCGATCAGACGGTTTCGCCAACGCCGTGCTATAGCAATTATTACGTTGTCAATATTATATAAGTTTTAAGGATAATAATATACATGGAATAAATTTTCCACATGAACTTTAAGCAAGAGGAATATGTTGATAAAATATCAAATTGGAAACAATACAAATGATAAAGGGAATATAATAAAAACTTGGTTTTTATTGGTTAGTTTTTTTAGTGTTACTTATCTCACGTGGAGTACGTCGTTACCATAAAATATTGTGGCTATGGGAAGCAAATGAAACACTAAAAGTTAAAAAAAGTTATCATAGTCATTTATCACTAAAGTTACTCAACACTAAATTAACTAAAGTACTGATCCTAAATTCACAGTCATTACATAAAAGTTTGAAGAAAATTTTACACACCTTTCATCCAATTTCTCAATTGGCACTAATTTTCTCTAATTGCTCGTCTGTGGAACAATTTTAATTATGCTGTTTCTATCGCATTGATCATCATTGAGAATCTTCCGCTCGATTTCGCACTTAGGTACTCGCCTGAATATTTGTAACTCGGTTATACACATGTTGGTCACACTGTTTGTCGCAGTGGTTTCGCTGGTTTATATCACTGATTATGTCGCAGTTTGCAAACGTCAAACAATAACTGTATAGCGGGTGCCCGCTTTCGCCTTTTTATACAAAACGGGTTGGTTTTCGAATGTTCGAGACAATTTCACACACCTCTAGCACTCCCTCGACACTTCCAGTGTCTACAAGAATGTCCCAGTCCTTTTCAAGTATTGTGGATCATTCGAGATGCCATCTCGTTACAATATGTACAGATATGACATAAATTAGTTCTTTAGGAGAGGGGAATATATCACAGCTGAAGAATGTCACCCCTTGCGTATATCTAAAGCATACGTCAGTTGAAGTATTTATTCTTGCATTATTAAATCCTTTAGCAAACAACACATATTTTTTATAATACAGGTTTTTTAATCTTTTGTTCCGAAACGAGTTTTTAGCCAAAACGTCTTCTTTTAATAAGCCTGATTTATTTACTAAGACTTCATACTTTTTACGAGTATTCATTTTAACCTTTTTAAAATTGTTTCAATTGTCGATAATTAAGCTCGTGGCCTATTGTAGCATAAAAAAATATATTTATATCACAAAGCTATCATTTTAGAAAACGACTTTTTTTCTCTTTATTTTTAGAGCCAACAACGAGGCTTATTTTGAATGTTTGTCTTTAACATCATTATTTTATAGCCTACTAACGTAAAATTTCCATTGCAAAACAAATTTAGATTTGAGATTTCTATTTTTAAATGTGGAATATATTCATGTGAAATTTGTTAGAGGAAACTTTGAAAAGATGTGCTGCTTTTTAAGGACGATTTGAATATTTCTCCTAAAGAATGTAAAAAAACGAATTTCATAAGTTTTCTTTATAAGGAAATAACAGACTCGTTAAAAATGTTTTACTAAATAAAAAAATATACACGAGTATGAATGAATAAAGTAAGGAAATACAGTTCTTTCTTAGCATAACTCATGATTATTAATTATTAATCAATCATCTTTGGTTTAAACAAATTATTCGTCGAATTGATTTTAGAAAACGATTTTTATAAATAACAATAATATATATTTTTGGTTATAAGTTTACTAATTTTTTTACTTAAAAATGTTATTATTCTCATCAAAGTGTCTAAAAATGTATCGTTGAAAGCTTTAAAATTAAAATAGTAAATTCTCGGTCATTTTAAGTGATAACTTACTAAGCTATTATGCCATGTATCCGACCTTTGCAGCTTCAAAAAATTCAATTCAATAAAGAATTATTCTGAGCTCGCTAATGATTGAATCTTGATTTTTCGAAATTAAATACCGTATTTTCCATTTTTTCCTATCCATTGTTCGATGCCATGTGTTTCTTCAGAATTTGATGATTTCTTCAGTTCAGCTGGTTTTAAGGCGGCCTGTCGGCGTCTTGAATTCCCTCAAGTACAGTAGCCGGCAAACATCTTGAAATTTTACTGAATAGTGGGGGGAAGTTTTCGCATGTACCATTCCACCAACGAGACCCAAATTTTGTCTTTTGCGCATTCCCCCACTACGCCAAAAAATTTCAAGAAGTTTGTCGGCAACTGTACCTGCCATTGGGGGTGGTTGCATTCGTCCTGCAATTGTCTTGCCTCCAAGCTATTGGGTCAACGTATTGCAATTTAATTTAATTATTAATATTTTTTTATTTAAAGCATTAACTTTGTTATCAGACATTTTTAGTCTACCGGTTTCGAGACGTAACCGTCTCTTCATTAGGACAACCACTGCACTGGCATGTAAATATCACTACACGCCACAACCGTAGCATTATTTACGATTGCATTGTAATTTTCTTGGCGCATTCTATTATGTATATCAGCTATGCTTGTCTCTTCGTGTGATATGTATTAGTCTGATTATATTGTGTATGAGAATTATAGTGCTGTATGAGAATTGATCAACTCTTGAAAAAAAAAAATTTTAGTGTTTCGGATGAACTGCCGAATAATGGTGTTGGCATACATATATTTTACTTATTATAATTAAAATACTTTAATACGGTAACACTGATAAACGGTGTTTACTTAGTGTGTTCATAGGAAATCAAATTAAACACAAATTCACTTGATAGATACGGTAAAATGTGTGGGTGTTTATTAGTAGCGAAACTTTTAAATTGTCGGCCCTTGACCAGATAGTGGTAAGTCATAATAACACATATAATATGCACATATACATATATTTTACTTATTTATAATTGAAATAATTTAATACGGTAACACTAATAATTGGCTTTTACTTAGTGTGTTCATTGCAAATCAAATAACACAAACTCAATTGATAGATATGGTAAAATGTGTGGGTGTTAATTAGTAGCGAAACTTTTAAATTGTCGGCCAATTTTAGCCCTTGACCAGAAAGTGGTAAGTCATAATAACACCGAACACTGAGCCCCCGTCAAGTATCGGTGGAAATTAATCCCTTCATAATGTTCCAACAAACTTGAATAGCAATAGTAGTTGGTGGGACTCACACGGGTGTGTATCCGCGATAATTGAAATTGGGTACGTGTTTGGCTTTCAGCTCAGAAATTACAGTCCCGATGTTGGCGTATACTGTCTTTAGCGGTTGGTGCATGGAATTGATACCATTAATGTGCCAGAGATGCTGGCTTTGTGTGAGATATACGCGGGAACTCGTATATCCGTTTGGCAGGCTAACATCTTTTAATTAATGAAAATTAAATTGTACCTGTACGTTTCTGCTAACCGGATACAAATATTGTCACGTTTCCTGAATAAAGTGTTTTTAATCAACTCCAACTGCAACCTTAATGTCATATTCTCGTATTTTCTTTTGTATGTTCGAAATTAAAATATAGTGTACACGAATTAACTTTAAAATCAATTTATATTAAATGCATCCTTAAAATTTACATTAATGTGTTAATGTTAGATCTTAGTGAGAATTTTATGCATAAAAAAATTAAATTGTTTTGGTCGAATGAACGCGAAGTGAATGACAAGAAAGATATGACGCAAACGTTGATGACACCGAAAATTACGTTTACAAAAGAAAATTACACGAAAATCTAGTTTACCATGACTTTCCTTGCTCTTTTCCTACCCTTGCGGAAAAACAATATGATAGTAAGTGAGTTAGTTAAATGATTTTAACTGTTCTTCTAAATATTTACTAGTTAAGTTATTTTTATTTTTGTTTTATCTTATTATATAGGGTTATTTGTAAAACATTAATAACCTCGCAGGACTATGTTCCTACCTTGATTATGAGTCGAAAATGTTCAAGCTATTATGACCTAATATCAATAGTTCAGGAGATATGCGACAGAAAAGTTTGAATTTTTTTTTCAATATTTCTGATTTATTTTTTGTAAAACGTTGGACTATCATTACAGTAACTTATATCGAATATACAAAATTCATTCCCTTTAATAAAAGTCAAATAAAAAAATAAAAACCTTTGAATTCCAATTGGAATTTTTTCAGGGTTTTTATCATTTTATTTAACTTGTATCGAAACGAATGAATTTTTCGTAATCGATATAAGTTACTGTAATGATAGTCCAACGTTTTACAAAAAATAAGTCAGAAATATTGAAAAAAAAAGCCAACTTTGATGTCGCATATCTCCATAACTATTGATATTAGATCATAATAGCTTGAACATTTTCTACTCGTAATCAAAGCAGGAATATAGTCCTGCGAGGTTAATGTTTTACAAATAACCCTGTATATTAGACAAAACATAAATATAAGATAAAGTAGAAAACGATTTACTGACCATGCCAAGGTTGATGTAAGCCCTCAAAAATATTAAACAGAATATCTGCCACGGTAATCTACGACCTTAACTAGTTTAATTAGCGGAAAAGTTAATTTTCTGATTAAGACAAAGTACACCTTGACAGTTTTATTGTTTCCAATCAGCAGTCGCGCCGGTGAACCCTCAGCAATGTTAAAAAATAAAAATTCCAAGATATTCAATTTCCAATAGTTGCCAGTCATCGTGACGTCACTGAAGCGTGAACCTTCGTCACACCAGATGCTCTTCCTCCTCGCTGTGATGAACGGTTGACCAAAAACTGGAACATCACCTGACGATAACTGTTGTCTCGCTGTTTATCGCTCTTGAGTGAACTAAAACAATTACGCCGATTTTCGATCACTCAATCGTAACGTTTTTTTAATGACAATAAAATCGATCAGTTCTATTTAATGCTACACCCCTAGTGTTTGTACCAAACTCGGTTTCCATAGTGACTCGTTTTATGACTTGTATTTTTATTATATTTCCAGTGGTCGCAAATAGCTCGAAAAGGCGTAAAAACTACAAGATTATTGAAAGGATTTACGTCATCTAAAAAATGGATAGTCTAGAATTTAGAAGAGAGTCGATTGTGTACAAAAATTAATGAACACATTTTGTTAAAGATTGTAGAAAAAGCTTCTACGTATTTTGTCAGAAAATTCATAGTCTTGCCTTTTTTTAAATACACAAACAAGGGTCCTGACGGAAAATATCCTGTCTTGCAACATTGCACAAGATAGTCAGTGGATCTATTGATTCTCTCTTTTTATCTGACATAAATCAGCATCCTAATAATGTCGGTTATTTTAAAATGACAAAAACCATAAAAATATATATTTTTAAAATTTCTGTAATGTTTTAATTTTTTTTTTACTTTTATCAAAGTAAAAAATTTATAATGTTCCGTATAAGTTACTTCATTGATAGTCTAATATTTTACTGAAAATAAGTCAAAAATATTGAAAAAAAGTGCAGACATTGATATCGCTTATCACCGTAACTGTGGATATTCCACTCATTGTGTAAATATCTTCTATACAAAATTGCATGAAAAAAACTCCTCCACATTTTTTGCTACTGTGCATGAAGCACTCTGTATGTTAAACTTTTCCTGAGTCGAATGAAAACAATATACAGGGTTATTTGGAAAACATTACTAACCTCGCAGGACTATATTCCTGTCATGATTATGAGCGGAAAATGTTCAAGCTATCATGACCTAATATAAATAGTTATGGAGATATGCGACATCAAAGTTTGCATTTTTTAAAAATATTTCTGACATATTTTTTTATATGACATATATAATAAAGTTAAATAAAATATAAAAACCTTGAAAAAATTCCAATTGGAAAACATTCAAAAGTTTTTATTATTTTACTCCACTTTTATTAAAGGGAATAATTTTTTTATATTGTAATGATAGTCCAACATTTTTCAAAAAATAAGTCATAAATATTGAAAAAAAATGCAAGCTTTGATGTCTCATATCTCCATAACTATTGATATTAGGTCATGATAGTTTGAACATTTTCGACTCATAATCAAGGCGGGAATATAGTCCTGCGAGGCTATTAATGTTTTCCAAATAACCCTGCAAACTTAGGTACCTCCTTCGACCCGAACTAGATATATAAATACTGGTATGTATATAGCATAACCATTAAGCAGAGAACACAGCTACGTTCATTCCACAGACCTGCCTATTAATGTAATGTTTGATACCGAAACAACTACGGGTATTCTAACCGTAAATCTCGGGTGGTGCTTCCCATCTGGCGTTATTCCGAGACTTGTGAAGCGGCCATTGGAGCCACCAATCTCCTCGAGGTGTATCAAATTTCCAACGGTTGTGAAACAGTAACCGAGGTATTGAATAATCCATAACAACCGCGAGTCTCGCGTTCCGTTTGACAATTCCAACTTTGATTGCTTCTGCTACAATTTCAATTGTGTCGTCGTCAGTCAAATTGGATTCCGATGATCGAGAAGCGAGCAGCTGTGTCTCTTTTCAGCCTTTTTAGTGCCTTCCGTGTCAAATTCAAGAAAAGACTTGAAATTAAATTTTCGCACTGCATTTCACGTAGGAACGGATGAGGTGAGCGCTCAAAAATCTGAAAGTTTAAATGCTTAGATCTCAAAATTATACGAATTAGGCAGAAAGACAATTTTTTTAAATTAAAACTGTTAATATAAAACTCTATAACTTCCTTCTATAACATGTACGATGATTAAAGTGCAAAGACAAGATGACGAACTGAGTTTGTAGGTATATAATAATTTTAAATGTATATATATTCTAAGAATAAAGTTACTGGATTTTGTTCCCAGAGGAACGATTAATTAATTAAGATAAATAATAGAAACGTGGAAGTCTTTTTATACGATGGCCCAGGGCTTACAATGAATGGAAATTGAATTTGAATGACAGCTTGTTAGTTAACTTCTAACTAACAAGCTGTCATTCAAATTAAAAAACCACTATCAGAACCACTACCACTACCAAATTAACTAAAAATCTGTTATAATGTCTAATCACAAAGTTTATGCTTTAAATATTAATAATATTAATGAATTTGAATGGACTATGCTAGAGACATATGGCCTTGATCTGGAGATGTGCCTACGAGGCCAAATAAAATTCAATATCCCTTCCTGTAGACTCAGAAATAATGAAGTGTTGTTCCTTAGCCATCATAGAACCAATTATGGATTCCATGCTCCCATGGCACGGTTATGTCGTCTCATAAATTCAAGACAGGATCTGGACTTCTTTGGTGTAAGTCTGTCCAGATTCAAACAATCTCTGATTAGATAGTCTAGATATTGTCTCCATCTTGTTAGTACTTTTCTCTGTGAGACGACTATAATTTATTTTAATTAAGTTTGTGAAGTTTAAATAACTATTTGCGCCGAAAAATATATAATAATAAATACGAGTATAAGCAGAAATTTCACTAAAATGAACACATAAACAAATTTCCTAAGTACCTATCTATTTATATCCACTGTTTGATCTGTTCCTTTCTTTATACCAATCTTAAGTGTTTATCCTTGCAGAAACAGGTACGCGTGATACACTATCCTACATTCATGGGAGCAGATAACCAAAGACAAACGATAAAACATCGAAAAGTTAGGAATGGGAAAGAAAAATAAAATATATGGGAATCATTACCAGTTACGAAAGCTTTCTATACTAACTTTTTAATGAAAAAAAAAACAAGAGATGTCCGACCTCCACCTCCGCGGGTCGTCCTCCTGATGACGTTGGATAAGTATCCAACGAAACGTCGAGATTCGCTTCTCGGTAATACATACGGTGCGTATAAAATATCCGAAATTACAGTTAGATAAGAGATGTCTCTGTCAGAGACCAAAGAAACGTATTAATGATTCCTAATTTCGAACATATATTTCGAACTTTCAAAAAATTGATCATGTTTGGATGTTTTTACGATGAATTGGTGAACGTTGCATTGTGTAGAGTGATTACACGAGCCAGCTCATACAGGTTGTAGGCCCAGACCCATTGTGTTAGAGATATCCATCCACTTCTCTCATAAATAAATTTGCTTCGTCTCTATGAGACTTCTTTAATTTATCCTTAGTTAATTAATCATCTCTTTGGATACAAAATCCAGTAACTGTGTTCTTAGAACATACTTCCATATCAAATATTGTTTATTTAAAGGTTGATTCATATTCTCTTGTATCTTTTTATACATCCAGGATACACGCGCAGTGATAATTTAGTAGTACAATACCCTTAAGGGGATTATGTAGGCTGCGAATAAACCAACATTACAAGTAATAAATGCGGTGAGCAAAGAATATTGTTGAGTTAAGTCTACACAGTGACAGCGCAATTTGTATAATGCTGTAACGGGGGGTACTAACTCGATTATTCGCTAAAATAATATAGGGTACTTAGGGACCATGCAGACTGAAGAAAGTTCGGTAATAAAATTAGAACCTATCAAGTAAAATAAGATAATTTCTTAGAAGATGGTTGAAGACTCTACACCATTATGACTGGATATCCACTATTCTTCCAAATATATACCATATATCGTATTTGAGAATATAAAACAAGTAAGTAGAGGAAGTAGAGCAGATTTATGTTTAAAAAAAGCAATCAACAGAACTATTAAAGTTTGTAGATAATGAGAATATAAAGACTTTAATAAAAAATTAATTTTGTATCATTCAACCCCACCTATGAGACACTTTGATACAAAGCATAAATTGTATGAGAATGATTATGTAATGACACAAATATAAAAAATTGTATGTAAAATACAATTTTTATTATTGAGATGTTGATAAAATATGTGCAACAATGTACTTGGACCAATATATATTAGAAGATGACGCTTAATTGTCTTCAAAAATTTTTCGAAATTTTCAATGTGATGTACTAAAATTTTAACTTTGATCCTGTATTTTTAAACTGCCCTTCTCCTCTGTACTCCAACTACTTAACTTTTTTTTTCAAATACTTTACTTTTTTACCATTATTGGGTACCATGCGCCGCCAAAGCCTTTTTTGAGGTACTAAGTATCGATCTCTAACGTCATAAGTGAGTGAGATCTACCATCTTGCTATTGTCTTATTAGACTGTAGTGTAAAAATTGTGGTATAAATGCGCGAGTTAAAGCTATTTTTTTTTTAGAATTGAATGCACTGATTTATATTTTTGATATGCTTCATTATTTATAAATTATTAATATGAAATTTAATTACCAAATTAAATTATTTTTAAAACAAAATTAATGATATTTAAACGTACAAACTTTTAAAGAACGTAACAACTTATGAAGCACACAATTCGTTTTTCGGCAACGTAACGATTAATATTCCCGCAAGTCCCGAAAGAAAACGGGGCTTGCTTCTTCACTGGGCAGATTTTTAATTTATTTAAGTAAATTTAGAAATAGTTGATTAATATCTCTTCAATCCTGAAGCCTTAATGAAATTAAAGCTTTTCCTTTTTTCTGTAATCCTTAACAATTCAATTTATCTATTAAATTTAACAAAATTTTTAATTAAACAACTTTGTATTAACCACTTAACTAGTAACTCTACGTCTACCGGTTTCGATACCACTGTATCTTCATCAGGACTGACGCAAACTAACTGTCCATTATGTATTCTAGCAAACAAATCAATTTTTGAAACGGGGGCGTCCGTCCTGCGGAAGATACAACGGTATCGAAATCGGTGGACGTATAGTTACTAGTTAAGTGGTTATAATACAGAGTTGTTTAATTAAAATTAATAATTATGTCCAACCACAAAGTTAACGCTATAAATATCGAAAATAATTCGATGTATAATAATTTTTTATTTTTTTCTCCAGTACAAGAACTACTTAGTCTACTGAATATAAATATTGTAAACTGATATTTTAGTTGTTTATTTTTTTATCTAAGTAGAAGTACTAAGTGTAATTAAAGTAAGCTTAAAAGCGAAAGCGAAAATAATTAATTAATTATAAAATTTTTCGTTTCATAGATTTTTTATCGTATTTAATTCAATTTATTTACAAGTGTCTTTTCAAAGTAATTTGATTACTGCGATAATGTATTTAAAAAAGAAATGAGAAATGAAATTAATTTGTGTACGAAAATAACATAAATGTATGATTAATTATAGGTATCTGTTTTTAGTAAAACCTCAATTATAACTTGTAAAATGGCACAAATCTTTGAGGGTGGTTTGCCTTATTATAAGAAAAGGAAGAAGATAAATCAATTTTAATTACGGACAGAATGGTACATAATTGCATTCTAGTGCCAACTCTGATGTATGGAAGTGAAGCCTGGAATTGGTAAAAAAGAAAATAAAGTAGACTGAATGCGGTGGAAATGCGGTCACTAAGACGCTCGTGTGGAAAATCTTTGTTCGATAGAGTGAGGTATGCACAAATTAGAAGTAAATGTAATGCTGGTTGTAGTATGGTAGAAAGAATAAAGAAAGGAATGCTGAGATAGTTTGGTCATGTAGAACGTATGAGTAAGGTAAAGAAAACATATGAGGCGAGTGTTGAAGGCAACAGGAAAAGAGTGCGTTTCCAAAAAACCTGGGACCATCAGATATTATAAGTATTGGATGGCCCTATTAAAAGCCTCAATAACCTTAGAACATGTATGAGAAGTTGTATTTTTTATTTATTTATATTAATTACTTAGTTCCACACATAATATTGTGTGTTGTGTGGGCTAATACATGATTTCATTAAGCATATAGCATTCCATCTAGTCATTTAAAAGTTTTTACAATAAAATTTTTGCACTGCTGTTTAAACCTCTTTATATTCACTGTGTTTTGAATTTCTTTCGGCAGGCTATCGAAGAATTTTAACCCTTTGTACATCATACAATTTTGTGAGGTGTTTTTCTTTTTCTTCGGAAGTCTTATGTATAAGTCATACGTACGGAAGTCGTATGTATGAAAGTAGCCGAAGCAAAAGTGGCGTGTCAAGATAGAAGAATATCTGCCTACCTGAATCCTCTCTGCCTACCCCTGCGGAGAAACGGCGTGACGGTTAGTTAGTAAGAGTGGTAGTGTATCAGTTTTCACAAGTAGTAGTATTACTATATTTCGACAATTTAGTTTTGTGTTATATAACGAATATTTTGGCTAATTTAAACAGCTAACATCCGCCCACACATCCTCCGGCAGATAACATGGACCCTCCCCGGGGGAGGTGTGGGATCACATAAAAAGGTTGTGTGTTTAGATAAGCTACACATAATATATTATGACGTATTTCCAATTCTGTTAATGACTGGAACAATGGCGTGCGTGCGGATTAGCAATTAGTCTGACATGACATCACCGTATTAACTTAATGGCGGTACATGTCTGTTCACGTTTAATAATAAGTAGCTTAAAGTGCTCCGCCACTGTGTCAGAAGAGTTAATAAAATAAAAATATATAAAAAAATTGTAATATTTTTATTTTTATAGAAATGCCAATTTTATTGTGAAACGACAACTTTAAAACACTGTTCTATCATATTGAAAACAAATTAGATTAATACATAAGTTACGGAAAAAACATAGAATACGAAAAAATGTTTTTGGTTGTAACTAAGATACGAACCCAGAATTATAAAAAGTGGATGGCTGTATATGGCTATTTGAAAATTAAATTACATCATCACATAAAACTTTATATGTGTTATTTCAAAATTTTCGTAATTTTAAATAGTTAAGGTGACCAAATTGGTATCGGTGACAAAAACCTTATAAAACAAAAATATATCATATCTCAGCATGATTTAAATTGTTTTTTTTTTTTTACTTGTATCGTAAAGAAAGAATTTTAAAAATTCCATATAAGTAACTGAAGTGATAGCCCAACGTTTTACAGAAAATTATCTTTGATGTCGCTTGACTGCGTAACTGTTGACATTTTACCCAAAGTGTAAAAAAAAATTATATTCAAAATTGAATGATGTAGATGTATCGGACAGGTAGAATTATGACGACGGGATGATGATGATGATGATGATGACCCGTCTGATATGACGACGTGATGATGATGACCCGTCTGAAGTCATGAATGTTGGCCCTTACGGAGGGCTCAGGTCCGTTGTATGGGCCCACCTCGCCTCCAAGCGGATAGTCGGCGCGGGCAGTGAGCCGGCGATATGTGACATCTCCAACGGAGGGCGTTGGAAAAATTCCACGAATAAATTGCATTTTTGGTCTTATCTTGTAAAGTGTTGAAATATTTGAAATACTTAAGAAAATGAAATATTTAAGTTTGATGAAATATTTAATGAAATATCTTAAGAATGAAATATTTAAGAATTAGATAAGACATTTGTAAATGTAATACTGAATAAAATTGATGTTTCGTGGTCTTGATATACAGGGAAAGCTCGCGCGATGGGAATAAAATCATTTTTAAATCGCGCGGAGCGCCGCGGACTATCATAGAATGGCCGCTATTTTGATGGAATTTATGTAAATGTCCTGCCTCGAAGAGGCGAGGAAGTAAAAATACATAAGTATTTAAATGTGCCAAATGAGTCCTTTGTGTGGTATTGTAAAGTAGAAATTAAAATAAAAAATGTTTAAATTGAGAGTAGAATATCTCGCGTGGGCCCTGATAAACTCGCTTGACCGCGCCGCCTGTATGTATACAGCCCGCGCGGGTAATGGAAAAAACCCGGCGCCATAGTGGCGCCGTGCGGCTGGAGTCGAGGGCCACCAGCGAATATTTTTGAACTCTGATTACGGACGTTACAGACATCCCAGCGAGCTGAAACATTTTTTATTGTGTTCCTCATGTGAACATCTATGGGAGTGATATGTTTTTGCTTATCTGAAAGTTAGCTAGTGCGCTTTGTTTGAGGTGACACACTTTGTCTGCCTATTACGCAATTAATATCTATCCGACATACTTGAAAATATCACCAAAGGATGCGCTTGGTTGAGATCTATCTAATGGTATAACTTAGAATCTCGTAAAATCATGTTTACTATTTTTAACCGAATTAAATGTAATTAATTCTTGAAAATGCCGCGGTAAATCGGCATATTTTGTTGAATAACTAGGTAAATTCACTCTTGCGGTTCCAGTAAACGACATCATCCTATGGGCAAGACATAGATTGGTATAGATGATGTGTTAAAATCCCCGGGGGGGTGGCGTTTAATTTGCTATCGATTAATATATTTAATTTTAATCCGCGAATCGGCACGGGAGGCCGTCATTTTGCGCTCCGAGCGCCCGGTGAATCGAGCGCGCTGATTGGTCGGCGGCGCGAGTCAGGGGGAAGCTTTCCGCACTGTATAAATACTGCGCCGGGCGGGCGAGAGCCTCATTCTGCTGGGAGCCTCTGCCGAGTACGCCTACTGGAACATTTATTCTGCGTTTCACTTCACACCCTGCTTGACCCCTGCTTTTCTTCTTTGGATTTGGACTCTTGATTTTCTACTGACTTCTGCACTTGGACTTGGCTACGATTTTGGATTTATTGGACTTGTTTTTACCACCTGAGGCGACGACTTGGCACGGATTCTGGACTTGGAAAATTTTCTGCGCTCTACACTCCCGGCCTGCTAGTACATCGGGGCTTCGGAAGCGAACTCAGCGGACCGCACCTGCTATTTAATTGTTTCCGTGGGGAACAGTAGACTTCCCTTAAATATAAATTTTTACTACTAGTTATGGGACACTGTGTATTCGTATTCGAAAATTAAATAATATCATCGCACTTTATTATGCATCATTTACGAAGGACTGTTTTTGTACTATACAATTTCAATTTTAAACTACAAAAACAAATCATCAAATCGATACTTGTGGCCATGAAAATATGAATGTATATTGGTCAAATGTTACAATGAGATCTGAACACACCAATCTTTTATCGGGTTACTTTTTTTTTTAAATGTAAATACATCATTTGCTATATAAGAGATTTCGAGAAGAAGTGATAAATAAATAAAAAATATCATATTTTATAAATGAGTTATCCATGAATTGAAAAATTTACGAACTCAAATTAAATTATTCACTTTCTTTAAAAATCGATGTTCCGACAAGACTGTTTCAGAAAATTGGACTCAAAAGGTAACGATTTTCTTTTATTACTCCAGAATCTCACAAAATGCTACAGGTTTGTCTTGACATTTTGTAAAAATATAATAAACTCTTGAGAAAGGAAGTAAGAAGAGGCGAGAAAGACAATTGTTAATCGGATGAACTCATATATCAATCATCACTTCACACTAGAATGTTCAATAAAGAAACTTCTAAGACGTTCTAATCCCGAGATAAAATAAATCGCGAACGCAGAATCAAAACAGGGAAGAAACGATGAAACATATAACAGTAAATAAATCAATGTTGAGATCACGGTTTATCTCTTTTAACCCAATAAAAAGACCTCGTCTCCGCTCGACGATGTAATCGGCATTTAGTTAATTCGACGAATTTCCGGAAAAGGGATTGGTCACTTGTTAAGGGATGAAACATGGGGCGGAAAACGAGGGAGGACTTAATGCGACATGCACCCCCAGTTTACTGATTTTCGATACCTTATGGATCGCCGGAATCTCAGGCATTTTCGGCAACCGCGCGCCAAGGGAAGATTTCGATTTAATTTCTAAGTGTTCGGAAAAATATATCTCGTTAACGTTGTCAAATTAATTTCAACTTGTATATGTTACAGCGAATTTGCATTTTTAGTGAGACTATACTTTCACTAGTAAAAATGTACTTTTCCCGGTCGGGCAGAGTAGGGGCAGTGAAAACATCTAAATCAACGAATTCTCAGATTCACTACACATAATCCGTGAAAATACATTACTCAAAGCATAGACAATATATCGGTGAAACCATCAATTTGTACACGTAATTCTTAAAGCGTAGAAAGTATAAAGGCGGCACTACACTAGACGATTTTTATTCATTTTGCGGTCCTATTTTAACCCCTAAATTAAAATAGGACAGCGGCACCGCAAAACGAATACGAATCGCGAAGTAAGGTGTCGGCTGAAAGATCGCGCACTCGGGTTTTTTTATGATATCTGACGACTGCCGGAACAAAACGAGGTTATGTCACCATTTAAATATTGGGGGGTTAAGGGAAAATTTTTATTAATGAATATGTATTTTGTCAATTAAGTTTATTAAATATGTTTTTTTTATAACAATACAACAAAAGTTTATTTCTTACAAATATAGAAACATAAATAAACATACACCCGGTATTATTAATTTTAAATGAACCTTTAAAAGTGCGTCAAGTAACAAACACTTGATGCGAAAAATACAAAAATCAAAGAGATTCTAAGTCATCATTTACGTTTGAATTCATTCAGATTCTTCCGCATTTCCAATTTTCTATCTTTTTATCAAAAATGTGTCTAATGTCGTTTTCGTTTCTTGTTTGCGCACGTGTAAGCACGGGTGGTAGACGTACAACATAAAGTGCGCGGTTTTTAAGTTCGCAAACTTACTCGGCTCGACGTCGGTGACAGACGTGAAGCTTGCTCAAACCGTATCATTTTTATGAGTTTAATCGACTGTCTTTTGAATTATAAGATGATCAGAATTTCGTAAGTGTTCGCGATTAAAATTTTAAAAATATATTACCTTTTAGTTACCTACCTAAACTAATCATTGAATATCAAAGACCAGTCCAGAAGTGTGACAGTTCGAGAAACAGAACTATCGCCACAGAATAGAGAATATGCCATCGCTCAAAGGATAAAAATTAGAAATACTGTCGCTTTGTGATGACTTTGGACTAGACTAGTGTAGAATGAGACACAAAACGCAAAATAAATTTTGAAAAACAAGGTCCATGTGCCATTAGAATCTTGTTATAAAATCATATAATGAAGAATTGGTGCAGACGAAACTTTCAACACTTCAAAATGACTATTTTAATAATATCCGTTACCTACATAATGTTGATTTGCACAGAAGAAATTAATAATGCAGTAAGAACCTTGTTCACGCAATGACTTATTAAATTAATATAAATTAACTTTGTTTAAACCATTTATTTTATAAGTTTTAAAATAAGTGGTTTAAACAAAGTTAATTTATATTAATTATAATTATGTTACCACAAAATAAATTTGCTACATTTGAAGAAGAACTTATTAAATTGTTATTCAAGGCCCGGTAGTTTCAATTTGGATAAATAAAAGTTCGTTTAAAAGCATAGATTTTTATGGAAACGGATTTCAGACTTGTCAAATTTAATTTTTGACAGTTCGGAAACCAATAAATTCACTAGTAAGTGCAAGTTAAAATATTGTATTCATTTCTATTGGTGAAAAACTCTTTGAATATGATAAGAATGACCTTGAATATACTTTCTCTAAAATGCCAGTGAATGATGGACTCACTAGAAAATCAGATTCACTGTAACATATACAATGCAAGTCAAATTGCATTTGCACTACATTTAATACAAAATAAAAACATATATTAACTGTACATAAAATAAAACTGGCAATATTGCAAACACATCATCAAATGAATGGGAGTAATATTTTTTCATAAAATCCCCAGATAATCGAGAAGAAGAATACTATATTTAGGAAATACAGGATGTAACATAGCTAGTCCACAATACTTTAAAAGTGGATTCTTGCCTTGATTATGAGTTGAAAATGTTCAAGCAACCATGACCTAATGTAATGGAGATATTCAATATCAAATTTTGTATTTTTTTCTCAATATTTTTGATTTTTTTTTACAAAACATTGAACTATCGTTGCAGTAAATTATATTGATTATAAAAAATTCATTTGCTTTAATACAAGTTAAATAAAATGATAAAAACTTCGCAGAAATTTAAAATATAATTTTTTGCAAGGTTTTTATCATTTTATTTTACTTGAGAATATTTTACTTTAAGAATGAATTTTTCATAATCAATATGAGTTTCTGTAGTGATAATTCAATGATTTGCAAAAAATAAGTCAGAAATATTGAAAAAATGCAAAATTTGGTATTGCATATCTACATAACTGTTGATATTAAAGTCATGATTGTTTGAACATTTTCGACTCTTAATCAAGGCAGGAATCTGCCTACAAAGTATTGTGGACCAGCTCTCTTCCACCTTGTGTACAGGCCATTTTTTTAATATCATGCATTTTTTTAGTGTGGTGTAATATTAAAGAAGACAAAAATGTTTTTTATATAAAGTAAACTGTTACTAAGGCTCGGTTGCGCCAGCAGAAGTAAATTTGGTTCGAGTAACATCGACCTGAGTAACTTCCTTTACCACTGTCAAACCAATAATAAGGCTAATAGGGTGCCAAGCGGAATAAACCTCAAATACCGCATTTGTCTATGGAATTTGATTTATTTCAGTTTTGTACTTGCCAAAGTACAAAACTGAAATAAATCAAATTCAAAAAAAGCAAAAGTACGTATTGCCACTGGCAATACGTACTTTTGCGGTTCAAAACCAGTTCAAACAAACCACTTTATTCTATAAAACAAACCAAACCATCGCTAAAATAACGCGAAATTGAAAGATTCATTTTAATGTTTCAAATTTCAATACGAAAATGACAGTGACAAAATTCAAATGACAAGTACCTGTACGGACAAATGTCACATTTTCAAATCAGCTGTGAGAGGACGGCCATTTTTTTTACGTTCTTACCTTTACCCACCTATCTTGGAGAGTAAAAAAAAGTTACTCATGTATGAACTTCGGCGAGTTAAATATTTTTACCATAGATGGTGCAACCCGTTTTAGTAAAAAAAGTTACTCGAGTAACTTTTTTTCCCTTATTTTAGATGGCGCAACCGGGCCTAAGGCAATGAAAAAAAATGTAATAATTATTTGATTTTGTTTTTAATCCAGGATTCCTTCTGCGTTGACATAGATAAAGATTTAACCCAAAAGCATGAGATGTCAGAACTTGAAATTGCAGAAGCTATCCTTAAAAAGCGCAAACGCAGAAAAAGAAAAGAAAAAGTAAAATATTCAACACAGAATGACACAACAACAAAACAATATGCTGATGATCCAGCAGGAGACAGTCCTATTGCGAAGAATAAGAAAAGAAGGGTATGTTTACGAATTGAAAGCGAGTCAAGCACAGATGAAGATTTATTTGAATAAGTATTCTTGTAAGGTATCTGGTTGTTGTAGTGGTTACGACTCTCGCCTAGTGATCCAGTTTTCGATAGTTTGAGCCCCATTCCAGGACACCAGCAATTTAGGCCTATTTTCATAGCACAAGTGATTAACTTCATTTAAAAATATATAGTAAAAATATTGAAGTGAAATGTATTCCATGTTCGCATCTCTATTTAAAAAAAACAATTTTTTTATTTTATTCTTTTACTTTCTTCGTTAAAAATAATACTTTTGAAAATTTATTTGATGTTTTTTTTATAAGTATATATCTGATAGTAAATAAATATATTTTTGTTGGATGTAGATGATAAGTAGTAATACTGGCAGTCTTGTAGAAAACACCACATTAAAGACAGATTGTTCATCAAGTACTGAAGCTGTGCAAGACGATGGAAAATGAAAGCGACGTCTTATTGATTTTCACACTATGTGTTTATAAAATTAAGCTAAGCGTCAGTGTTATGAAAAATTGGACTAAAATGGTAGTTTCCCAGACAGATTGACCTCCCAATCTGCTCGGTCGCCAATCTGGCACTAGTCTAGACAAGAAAATCATTAAAATATTGACTTCCCTTATTTCGTTTACCAGATTCTTATTTAATGATAGGAAAATTACCTCGAACATTCAAAACAGGAATACTCGTTAATTTATTATATGCATTAATTCTTCACATTCAAATATATAAATGTTTGTGACATTTGATGTGTCGGAACTTTTGTAAAAATCATGTACGTATATAAATAAAGAAAAGTGCACCAAAGGATTAATAAATGCGTGACTGTAATACAGTAAAACCTCATTAATTTGAACCCTAATAATTAGATATTCGTCATAATTCGAAATTTTTAGGACACAGGTCCCAAAATGTTAATTTTAT
>JADDOH010008158.1:0-14426 GCA_016648135.1 Agrypnia vestita
GGACCTAATATTAAATGTTCTTGATTCGAACATATACATAGAACTTTTGATAATGTGTGGATGTTCTTACGGTGAAATTGGTGAACGTTGCATCGTGTAGAGTGATTACTTTAGCCAGCTCATACAGGTTGTAAGCTCTGAGCCATCGTATAAGAGACTTCCATCCACTTTTCTCATATATTAATAGCTTCGTCTCCATGAGACGTCTATAATTCATCCTTAATTAATCAACAATCCCTCTGGGGACCAAATCCAATAACTGTGTTCTTATTGTTCTTGAAACATACTTTCATATAAAAATATTGGAAAATATTCCAATTTGATTTTTTCAGGGTTTTTATTAATTTATTTAACTTTTATTAAAACGAATGAATTTTTCATATTATGTACAAGCTACTGTAATGTTAGTCCAACGTTTTGCAAAAAATAAGTCAGAAATATTGAGAAAAAATGCAAACTTTGATATCGCATATCTACTTAACTATTGATATCGAGTCATGGTTGCTTGAACATTTTCGACTCATAATCAAGGCTTGAATCCACCTGTTAAGTATTGTGGACTAGCTCTGTTACACCGTGTATAATTTTATTTTTTCGGATGTATCTGTATAGGAATCATGGCTTTCAGGAAACTGGCGTTCGAGAATTAATCCGCCCTAAAGTCGTCCGGCACCAGTTTTATTATTAGCAAAGTACAACCCTTAGGGCCGGTTGTATCAACTTACACTATAGTTGAAAATCTTGTTTAAGCCAGTGCGCGTGCGCACTTCGCGCATTTTTTTATGTGTCATCAAAATCGTTTTTAAATTAATAATTTACTTTAATATTTTTTTAATTAATAATTACTTTTGAAAAAGTCGTTTTTATTCAATGTTCAGATTTTTCTGACATTCAACTAATTGTATGGTATATTCTTAACAGGGTAACGATAATCCAAACTGATTCAATCGGCCCTCAGTCTTATCAACTATATTCTCCATTAAATATACCCGATATTCAGAATATTTTGAGCATGTTCAAGTTTTCAAGAACACAATACTAGACTTTATCCCAATGAAATAATTGTCAGGCGTATTCTAATATAAGATTAACGATTCGAAAGAATGTCATATACACATATAAAGAATATTGTATTTAAAACTCCAATCAAAAATACAGATGTCTTTTTGTCAATAGCGACATCTATATTAGATTATGGGAATGAAAAAGTTCACTTTTGCAGATGGCGGTAGTTAAAATACAACTCACATACGAAACAAGGTGTGCAAGTTAAACATATACAACTTCTAATAAGTTGATAGATATGGTAGTCTATCATGGGTGGAATTGTGAACGTTACATCGTGTGAAGTGAGTAATCACTTAAGCCAGCCGTACGATAGGTCATAAGCCCTATGAACACCCATAAAGACGTCCATACCTACTTTCCCATAAAAAAAAATGGCTTCGTCTCTATGAGACGTCTATAATATATCTTGATATCTGATATTGTTCTATATTCCATCAGAAATATTCTAATAATGCACAACACAGGTATTTTTTGGTATTAGATATACCTATATTCTAACTAATAATGCACATTTTCAGAAAAATAACTTAGTCCAATAATGTTATTTGTTTTGCAATAAATAACTTAGTCCCATTTCAATGTAGGTATTTCTAGACATTATTGTAAATTAATTTATCATACGATAATCTATATGGAAGCCGCCAATTTTACAACGCGATACAATTCGGGGATTTGTTTTATTGGCGAACTTTATGCGCGTGCTGTCTTTCAATTTCTTTATCGTAATTAATTATTACCTTTGCCATTAGTATCATAAAATTTTTTGGTATATAAACCATACCTCGGCATTCAGCAGCATAGTTACCTGTTGACTGGGAAACAAACGGTAAGTGTTTTACAATAATTATTATAGTAAATAACTTATAATTAATTCAGTAAATGTTTTATAATAATTTATAATCACAAAAATGCTAAATTCATAATTTAACTATTTAAAATAACTTATAATTAATTCAGTAAATGTTTTATAATAATTCAAAATCACAAAAATGCTAAATTCGTAATTTAAGGATTTAAAATAACTTTAAAAAATAACCACTATATATTGAATTATCAGCATGTTTCGGGGCCAATGGTCCCTTCTTCGTTATTCTGATATTAATAATAGTTTAGAAATTTTACATACAAATTAAATAGGATTACAATTAAATTTAAAAATTATGCAAATTAAATATTTTAAATAACCAAATTCTTTTAACAAATTATTAGTTACTTTTTAAATTTGTTTTCACAATAGTTCTCAATTTTCCAACTCCCATAACCTTATTTTTGTTTTTTTAATGTCCATACTTCTATATTTACATCAAAAATTCAATTAATTCGTTGCATGACCCAAAAATACTCGTATCAAAATAATTAGTACAAAGTATACATATTTTATATATATTTTTATATTTAACTACATTTATATTTTTAAAAAAACTTATTCTATAACTGCAAAATAACTTTGTGGTAACATTGTTCATATTAATAAAAAGAAAAAAAATTATAAAATCACTATTTATTTAATTATCCACATGTCTATACTTTGAATTTCAATTTTATATACGTTGTGCCCTGACGAAGGGACGATTGGCCCTGAAACATGTTTTAATTCGATAAATATTGGTTTATATGATTTTTCTCTCTATTAATATAAATAATAATACCTTTAAATCATTTTACAGTTATTGAAGAAGTAAAATAAACTATTTTTAAAATATATAACAGACAATTCTATCCTAAATGTAACGATAGAAATAACGCGTATTAAATAGTTTATTTAAAGAAAATTTTAAAGAAGGTTCGCTTTTGAACTATAATATGTATGAACATTGTTACAGGTATTTTGTATATTTTTAGACAATAACGAGAAAGTATATAAGTAGAAATACGTAGAAAAAAAGAACTGTTATACACAGGAATAGACCTCTTTTCATTTAAGAAAGACTATCGAACTAGTATGTGTAAGCCGAGCGTACGACGCACATTGTTTCGTTGTGTTGGTGTTTATGGGTATAAACATCAACACAACAAAGCAATGTACCTCGTAGGCACGACTTTCATATACTAATTCGATTGTCTTTCTTATATGAAAAGAGGTCTTGTATATTACACTGTAAAAGGCTGCTATAAAAGAGGTGAGCACCAACTCTCTCGTCCTCTCTTGAGGGTTTTTAGTTAGACTCTTTTACCCTTCCAAATTCATGTAAAATTAGAAACTTTAAGGTAGTTCTGCGGTAGTATATTAGGCGGTCTAGCCACATATAGAGTAGGTCTTAAAGAGTCTACGATACTCAGAGTATCGTAGACTCTTTAAGAAATTGAAAAAAATCTCGCCCTCTATAATTAGCTGGCGCGTACACAGCAAGGTGTACAGTGGGTCGGCCGACACATTATTATCGGAGTAACATATCAAATCATCCGAACCAATCTGCCTTTAATTACCCCCCACATTATCTGGTTCGGAAAAATAACAATATGTTATATCGGAAGCTCCCCCAACACGTTAAAAATATAAACTAACTAGTAATAACAGTACTCTTACAGGTCGATTCCTGAAGAATAAGTATTTACTTATTTATAACCGACACCCATGAAGTAGTAGGCAATACCGACTTTTACCAAAATATTTGAAAAAGATATATATTTCCCCTGCCGGAATTTAATGGTATTATTTTAAGCCCCGGCAACTGTGTTGGGCGGAACATGAAATGGTTCGCGTCTTTGCTAAGCCCACAGCATATTTTTGTCGGTCCACGGAGAGGCGGTCCGGGGTTCAAGTCTCATCTCCGGACGTTTAATTTGGGTTTTTTTGCCGTGAATTATTAATAATTCTTACATAATTAAATTCCCTAATAAAGAAAACGTAATTTTTGGAACAAAATTTTTAAAAAAATGTATAGTGTAAAAAATGTTTCGTTTTCGTTTATTAGGGCTTAGGTAAAAATTTCATTTTGTAATAAAGCACAGTACTGAGTTATGTATATGTATAAATAAATTTAAAAGAAATAAATAAATAAATAAATAAATAAATAAAATAAAAAATGTACTGATACTTATGTACTGAGATATTATACTTTTTGAGAGTATTTAGTAATTTCATAATTGTTTCAAAATTGACAAGCTCGTAATATTCCTTTAAACAAGCCAAACGTGTTGGAACCAGCCATGAAACCAGACCGTTTACCAAGAAATTTACGTTAGTTCACGCCTGTATATTTTGATGGCCTGTGCTCCCATTGTATATTCTAAACAAAATAATTAATGATATAAATGTCTGTAGTAACAAAATTCCTTATTGTTCTAGATTCAAGATGAAATTCCTATTTCTGATCTTCGCCCTGGTGGCTTCAGGCAGCAGCCTGCCCTTTGGGACCTTCGATCTGCCATCGGGAGCACTGACCCGCCCCGCGATTCCAGAAATGCCGGTCGCCGTCCACCCAATTATTCCAATCATTCCAGAAGGACCAGCAACTTTACCTCTCTTGCCCGAAGGACCAGGAACTTTCCCGATCTTGCCCGAAGGACCATCAACTCTCCCTATCTTGCCCGAAGATCCATTCCATCCGATTCAGCCACTTCCGATTGCACCTGAGTTGCCAATTGTCATCCAGCCACTCCCAGTTGAACCAGAATTGCCGATTGTCATTCAACCACTCCCAGTTGAACCAGAATTACCGATCGTCATCAAGCCTCTTCCAGTTGATCCAGAGTTGCCAATCGTCATCCAACCGCTCCCAGTGGAGCCAGAATTGCCAATCGTTATCAAACCACTCCCGGTTGAACCAGAGTTGCCAATTGTCATCCAGCCACTCCCGGTCGAACCAGAATTGCCCATCGTTATCCAGCCACTCCCTGTTGAACCAGAATTACCCATCGTCATCAAGCCCCTTCCAGTTGATCCAGAATTGCCAATCGTCATCCAGCCACTTCCAGTTCTCCCAGAAGGACCGAGTGTGCTCCCTATGCCGATCCCAGAAGTAGAAGCCCCAGTACATGGAGGATCCGTCTTCCCTCTTCCCATCGTTGAAGCAAGGCCATCCAGCCCGCTTGTCCAAATCATCTTGAACATCGTCAGTGACAGAGCACCCGAATCACTTGTTGAAAGCATTGGCTCTTATCCTGTTATTCAAGCCCCTGGTGGTATCACCAAGCCCGTGATTGAGGCTCCAGCTGGAATCACTAAGCCTGTTATTGAAGCCCCAGCTGGAATCACCAAGCCTGTGATCGAGGCCCCTGCTGGAATCACCAAACCCGTGATCGAGGCTCCCGCTGGAATCACCAAGCCCGTGATTGAAGCCCCAGCTGGAATCACCAAGCCCGTGATTGAAGCCCCAGCTGGAATCACCAGGCCCGTGATCGAGACACCTATTGGAATTACCAGACCTGTAGTGGAAAGGCCAGCAACTGACCTCATCCGTTAATTTTTGAGGCATCTGATGGAGCCACCAGGACCATTGTTCTCACCAAGCCAGCGTTTAATTTGTGATTTTATTACACTTTAAAAATGTTTATAAATTATGTAAATATGTACTAAATTCGTAAAATAATAAACTAGATGACATTTAAATCATGATTATTCAATCAATACATCTTGTGAAAAATTATACTGTGACAAAATACACTTGGTACATTTAATATTTTCATGTTAATCAAATCGTCAACTTCATTAAGAGTATGCCAAATTCGACAAACTACTTTGTGCACTATACCTATTTCTTTGTGAAGTAGAACAAAAGAAGAAACCTGCTGATAACTAACTCATACTAGCAGGATCTTTGTTAATTGTAAAATATGTAATAAATTGAAATTAAATAAAAAAAAATAACTACTGCATAAAAAAACTAAGAATAGTTGCGTCGTTTCTTCGCTGCAGTTCTATCACGAATGATTCTTTGTCATAGATAAAAGATTTACATATTTCATTGACTTCATTTTGGCTATTGAAAACTCACTGGAAGAACACTTCTGATAAGCCTCGTAAAGTTTATTGTGGAGGGTAATTTGACACCAAACCTCAATTTGAAATAACACTTTAAAAATATTGCAGTAGCCAGATAGTGTACCTAATGGTCATGATGCTCGCCTATCAATCTGATGGTTGGTGGTTCGAGCCTGTGGTGGAGTTGTAATAACAAGACACCGGCAAGTTAGGCCTCTTTTCAAAGCGCAAACGTTTAACTTATTTTGAAAATAGTTTTAAGAAACTATTTTAAGAAATAATAATAAATAACGAGCACAATGATAATTTAAGATGCTCTAAAGTTCACTTTAAAAATAAAAAAAAATCGGAAAAAATTTAAACAGTTTTGTTTTAATGCTGGACCTTCACTACAAATGCATATTTCGGCGTTTTTTTACGAAAATGTGGGTTTATATTTTTTTGGGCAGTAACTTAGATCGAACCTTTGTTCATACATAAAAGTAATAAACTGAACATCATTTACAATAATTAGAAAATATAATTGCATTAATCGACAGGCCGCGACCAAAAAATTCGTTTTTAGTGTCTTAGAAAAGATCAATTTTTTTCTGAATATTTATATGTAGGCAGAATGCGTTTTCTTACGAGTATAAAGTTTATATTACAGATTACAGTAATTAATCTGTATTAAAATGGTGAAGAAATATTCATTATTAATAAAGTTATAATATTTTAAATTTTCAAGAAATTTTTACGTTTTTCATTGATTTTAAAACGCATTTTATTCATATAAAGAGATGATTTTAAACAAAATATTCTATTTACTCCCGTGTTTTGAGGCTTTACTCACTAATTTAAAGTTTTTTTTTTGTTAAAACCCGTTAAATATTATTTAAAAATAAAAATTCCAATGAAATGTGCCAATAAGTGACGTCGTTATAAATCAGAATGCCGCTGGCAGCGGCGAGAGCTAGGGCCGATTATTCCTTTTTACTTATTTTTCTGTGAAACGTACTTCTACGCCAAACTTGACATTAATAAGAAGTATTATTATATTATACTATCGAAAGCAATAGATTCATCGCATAGAATAAGTTTTTTTTTTAACTAGTTTTATATGAATTTCCTTTTTTGCCTATAGGTGTCGGTTCCTACGTCACTATCCGATTTGTTGACCATGGAGGCCTCGCGGACTTCGCGTATTGTTAAAACGTGGATTTTTCATGTGATTTGTAAGTCAAATTAAAGATCACTACTGTACGACATAATTTTTAAATTAAAGAAAAATGGTTGTTAATTTTTTTTAATTTAATACATATTTTTGCAGTAGTTTTTTTTTAAATTCTAGATAAAAATAAAGATTAGAATTCAGTTAAAATCACGAGTCTTTTTACATTTCAGAAGGAAGTCAAAATAATACCTAAAAGTGCTTAAATTAAAAAACAGTGATGTCAGAAAAGTTATTGTTTACTATTGTTTTTAAATACATATTATTGGAGAAATATAAATACGATTTTTTTTAATTCTAGACTTAAAACATTCAGATTTCGGACAACAAATGCACGAGCACGAGCTGCTCTCGGGTGTTTCTATATATTTTAGTGTCGGCACTTCGTATGGTTGTCTCTTATTCTCGCAGCCTTCCTGTCTTGCAACGAATATGTAAATATACGCGCTAGCGCAATGTTTACCTGTATTAGGTTCGTTGATGTCTCGTTCTCGTCTTGAAGGCGCACGATTCAACGACACCATACATCGACATTAGACATTTGTAAAATGAATGTCTAGCCTTAAAACATCAAAACAAAGTCGTTTTAGTTAATTAAAATAATAATCCTGTCCAACCACAAAGGTAATACTATAAACGTCATTATTACATCACAAAAAATATTTTAGAAACAAATTAAACTACTAGAATGACTTAAAGTAATGATGACTTCAAAATCACAAATTGTAGGTCACGATCACTAACAGTGATGGAATCCTCTAAAAGACATTGTGATTCATTGTGAATAGCGTCATCAAGCAGAATATTCTCAAATATTTATATTTCGATTGTGTCAGACATCTCCAAATAGTATGGTTTGAGATAATAATAATGTCTTTATTTCAGCTAGTATGAGAATAGATTCTCACCTTGCCATATAGATATATACAGGGTGTACCAGAGCAGAAACTTGGCTGGTAGATCTATGACTATGTTCTAATATGAGTCTAAAATATTCAAGCAACCATGGCCTAATATCAATAGTTATGGAGATATGCAATATCAAAGTTTGCATTTTTTTTTCAATATTTCTTACTTATTTTTTGCAAAAAGTTGAACTATCATTACAGTAACTTACGTCGATTATGAAAAATTCATTCGCTTTAATACAAGTCGAATAAAATGATAAAAATCTTGCAAAAATTAAAAAAAGTTATTTTTTTACAAGATTTTTTCATTTTATTTAAGTTTTATTGAAGTAAATGAATTTTTCATAATCGATATAAGTTACTGTAATGATAGTTCAACTTTTTGCAAAAAATAAATCAGAAATATTGAAAAAAAATACAAACTTTGATATTGCGTACCTTCATAACTATTGGTCATGGTTGCTTGAACATTTTAGACTCATAACATAGTCAGGAATCTATCGGCCAAGTTTCTGCTGCTAGCTCTGGTACATCCTGTATACATACAAATAAAAACAGAAAAACATACAAGTCAAATTAGAGAAGAAAAGAAAAAATGTCGAAATTGGTCAGTTACTCCGATACACGAGTAGAGGTGACGTCATGGTGCAGAATCTGATGTGCAGCGAGGTGTAATGTTGGCGGAGTTCAGTACTCCGGTGCAGGTACTGACCTTCCCCCGGTCCGAGACCGGCAGCGTACCGTTGCTGTTTGAGGATATGTGCACGACTGGGAAAAGGTTCCTTTGTCTGCCCTAGTCATGTATCGCTGACGTTTGCTTCGGTGCATGACCGAACTTCTTCCGATTAGCATAAATGGAAGTGCTCGTGCCATTTCCTATGTGTTGAATTCTCTGATGTAGGCCAGCCCTGTGTATGTGTCTGTTGGCTGTGCGTTTTTGGCTCTGTGTAATACTCTGAGATGCGTTTGTGTGTCCGCTGCCTAGCGCGTGTCGCTTTGTTGACCTGTCCAAGTCACGGGTTATGTTACAATGTATGAGGTCAGCGCCCCTTCGATTCATGTTCGGCGCGTGTGTCGTTAATCCTAGAGTTGGTGGTTGTGTGTGTATGGAGTGATTTCCCCTATAAGTCTGTTAAATAAAGTCTGTAAAATTATTCTTGACTTATCTGTATCGTCCGAAGTCATATAACTAATTTTTTTATATTTTCTTTTCTTACCACGTATTTGTGTCTTTCTGTTGGATGACCAATGGTGACCACAACTACAGTTTTCAATAACTCATATTATACAACACCAATTACATCGATACCAGCAATTTAAGGGTAGCCATTTATATCTTTCCTGGAAATCAAATATTTATCTGACAGATGAGAAAAATCTGAATGAAATGATAATAATTGTTATAGGAATATCACAAAATATATATTTAATTTTGATAGAATAGAAATTCTAGTCAAGTACAGGTCATTTCAAAGTACTGACAGCACACCGCTTATCTTTATATAAAGCATTCTTAAACACAATCAAGTGAACAGATGTTTGTTGAAGTATGATAAATGGCCAAAAATTAGTACTATCAACAAACCGGGTACCATTAACATCTTATAGTTCTCATCAATTTTATCTTTATTTTGGTAATAAAATAACTAAAACTTATGTATCATCTTAATATTTATTTATTATAGTATTTTGGAAAACCTACAAATTAAAAGGGCACCGTTAATATTACAATACACATTTTATTTTAACTAAAAGGATATATAAAAGTATTTTAATATAATATTTAGGTATGTATTCGACAGTAGAGAGGTAAAATGATTGAAATTTTTAGACTTTTCTTAAAATATTTTAATATTAACATTGTTTGAACAATTGCACCAAAACCTGCATATAGAAAATGTTCCCGCCTCATGGTGTATGGGAAATTTGTACAATTTGCAAAAAAAACTATGCTTATAAAAGGTTTTATTGTCCATTCTTAGATTCAAATCTACTACATAACTGGCAACTTTTCAAAAGATATATAATATTTTAAGAAGGTTTTCTTGACCATTCCTTCATTTATGCACCACTTTTTTAAAACTTTTCTTCAATCGTAGAATTCAAACCCAACAAAATAAAGTGTTTGAAGAGTTGAGTCAATTTACCTATCTACTGTTGATTTGATTATATTCGGCATTCCTTCTCTCGCTAAACACTCTTAATATACTTCTATCAATACGTTACTCATACATCTCTTCGATTACATTGAAAAATATCATTGAGTTACAAAGTATGTACGTAAACAAACAAAAAAACCCTGAAACTTTTGTAAACAAGAATAAAAACATTTATAATTTTAAAATATTGTCTTAAAATCGCTTGCACCTGAAGTAGTTTTAAACATTTACCTTTAGAAATATATGTAAAAAGTTCAATCGACTGAATTTTAATTATTTATATATAACAATTCGTTACATTTATTAAAGTGTAGGCAGATGTGAACATTACTTTATTTATCTAATACTGAAAAAATATTAATTAAAATTTTGAAATCAAAAAAACTATTGATAATTCGAAATCTGTACATTTCACATCTTAAATATTATGTATATTAAAAATATTTTATACACTTCTTCTATATCTACCTTAGACTTCATTTAACGGGGAAAATTCTCCTCGCAAAATGTCTCATATATCAATATACTCTATATATTATGTGGACTAATAAATTTATACTAGCCATATTCTATTAAATGTACATATATGTATATATTTTCACATAAATATTTTTCAAATCCTCATTTAAAATTTGCTTTTATCCATAAACCTCTGAATTTAAAATGTGGAGACACATATGGGCAAGTGCAATTTGATTGAATAAAGAAAATAGAACTAATATCAGAAAGCAACAAGAACACAATTATTATTTCAGTAATATTTCTCTACACCCAAGTAAACAGAAGGAAAATTAACAAGAAATATTATTTTCTTCCATCACGATTAGTGATCAATTCTTTAGATTTTTGCCTATCTTAATTATGAAAGCCACTGATGATATGATATAATTTAGACAGCGCATACCAATTTACACAACCAGCAATTAGAAATCTTGTGCAATGAATAAAAAAAATTATAAAGGAACTCTTAAATAACAATAATACATTATGATAATTTTGACAAAAATTATCAAGAAATGGAAAACTTTGAGACAATGATAGAAGTGGACCATTACACATTAAAAAATATTCATATTTCAGTCCATTTATTACTCCATACTACATTGTGTATGCTTTTATTCAAATGAATATCAAAAGATTGAAAAAAATATTAAATTTGATGGTAGTGAACGACTCATTATTACTACCTAAATGAATCCATAGTGTTAAAATTATTATTCTACATGGTAATCCAGTAAATAAAGACCATTTGCATATATCTGTTGCTCCAGGTCACCTCCTCTTCCCAATCTAAGGTAAGTTCATCATCTTAACCTGTTACCTTAGTATTCCAAGGGTCACAGACCTTAATATGTACATATTTTTGTGAAACTTGTGAAAAAGAACCCTACCAATATTTATTGGCAAATTGCAGAGACATAGCAATACCTTGAATACCCAAGCAATACCCAACGAATGAACGAAATGTGATTTTCAAGAATTTCTGGGCAATTTTATGTGGGAGGTTTTCACTCATCCACCCTATAGTCCGGACCTTATGTGAAGTAATTTTCTTCTTCTTCATAACCATAAAGAGCTCCTAAGTTTTCCTAAGAAAAAAATTTAGTGGTGATGCTGGGATTTAAACCTCCTGAACAGATATAAATGCTTAAAAGTAGGAAATGATTATGTAGATATTATGTATATGTTTAATAAAGTATAAAATTGAATCACAAAATATAATTTTTTTAAAGCTGAAGTCTTCACATTCTGGATTACCTCATAGCATAAAAACAGATGGTATTTCCTATTTTACCTGCTAAGTTACTGTTTGGGAGAAAAGGAATTGAAAAAGTGTAAAATAAAAAGTACTAAATAATATGACTTAATAGTATGTATGACTTTTAAAGTGAAAAAATATTAAAACAAATTTTAATACAAATTGAGCACATGTTTTATATACAACTTTGTAATTGTAGAAACAATTTTTTTTCCAATCTGAATTTTAGTAGGTATTCATATTTTACATGAACAAAAAAATTTTCACATTTTGCCTGAAAAGTTTTGCAAAATGATTAAGAATCTGATATTCTAGTTGACATTTATTACAATATAACCATTTTCATATTTGACATACCCCCGGTATTTGCAAAATTATCAAAATGCTGTGTTGCCCGATGCTCGAAATCAAATGATATTTTAAACAAAATCATTTCTGAATTCACAATGCAATCATTTTTTGGTTAACGCAATTATTAATTCAAGGAATTTTACTTTAATACGCTAGCATTACATTAATATATTTTAGAAAATTTGACAATAATACGCAATTATTAGGATGCTTTATTTCTATCAGATAAAAATAAAAGTATTGTTCTTAAAATATACATAGATAGTACATGCATTCTGAAAATGCTAAACTTAAAAAAAACTAGGCTAAATTGTTCCAACCGCAATACTAATAAACATAAGTATTTAAGAATGGATTAGATCAATTAATGTTGCTTTTATTTTATTAGGAAAACAATAAAATTTTGTCAAATTTTTCAATTTTGAATAACTAATTATAATGATATTCATTTAGCGACGTCAGCAATGAATGCATGAACTGAATAAATAAACGACATGTTTTAATTAATTCATTGTATTTAAAGCTGCTAACTACAATTTAGGATAATTTGTGTGTATCCAGTAGTGTTGTTCGTGTTTACGTAATGCACTCAAATATTTTCAAGGCGTCTCAAAAAATTGTACAATATTTGGAGAAGTGCTGCATTACCGATTTTAGCTCAAATATGGTTTAAACCAGGTCAGAAGCAACATCAAGTATAGATATTGCCGATCATAGATATTGACAGATCAGATACTTGGTGACAAGAAAGTAAATAAGTAAACAATGAGGATATAACAAATTAAAAAGAAAACAGCTGTGTTTAATGAATTACAGCGGAGATTTTTTTTTGCCAAAAGATGCCAGAGAAAAAATAACGCAAATGGAATTTTTTCTCATCCACTGATGTATCTCTATCAAATTACAACCTTTTTTTGTCTCTGGATAATCATGTTGATATGGATTTACATGTGTTTGTTTTTAAATTTTTCGTGAGAACAACAGAAACTGAAAATGTGACATTTTTTAAATATGTCTTCCCACTGGTAAAGGATTATTGAGTAAGATGGTTAATATTTTGAAATAACACTCATTTTTATGCACAGATCAAAGAGCGACAAAAGTTGATTGCTTTCCTGGTACTTTAAACACTACCTAAAATCAGCATTAAATCATTTTGAACAAAGGTTCATTTAAAAGTCTTCAAGTGTATAAAATAAAAGGGTCGTCTTTCAGAGCACACAGGCTTAATTTCGCATATACATATATCATATATTAGCGACTTACGGAATCACAGTTTACGATCCGGTTTTAACTTTGTTTCCAATGTTAGCTTTATCACAAAATATATTCAGTCTGATGTGAATTATCTGTTGGATTGCGTATAATTAACAACTATGCTTGTATTACATATAATCAAATAATAATAATATGTATATATAATATTCACGGCTAACTCTAATACACTTATTGATTTTCATACGATAGTAAAACAAAATGGTTTAAGGTTGCGGAAGCATTAGGAGAATATTACATTGCTGGACCAGTTATTCCCAGATGATTGGAAAAAAATTGTCTATTGCAAAGCACAGAAATAAAAAGAACAATAAAAAATAATGATATACTTAATTATGTATATGCAAAAAATACATCAACAGAAAAATCAAGGTACGGTGATGATATTCCTTATTGAACCCATTTACAAGAAATCTATAATGATTACATTGATAAGATAAGAATAAAATTCCATACTTAATTCCTAGGCAAAACATTAGTATTCAATGGAGAAAAAAAAAGATATTTAAAAATACAATTACTAAAAAAAAATGTTCTTTACAATTTTTTGTTTTACGTAAATCAATAATTAATGAAATAATAATGACCGGTGTGTTTTTTCTATACGAGAATGAAGCCTGCGAGTTATATTCAATTATATTAACATGATGAATACACATAAAGATCTATAACAAATATACAGGAATCACCATTTGGTATGTAGAGTACGACTTAATAGCTTGTCTGAACCTCAGGCGATCGCTTTTGCTTCCGGAACAAATGCCTCCCAATA
>JADDOH010008159.1:0-57910 GCA_016648135.1 Agrypnia vestita
CAAACACTGAATCTCATATTCTTGATTAGAAATTCGAGATTTAATCTTAAAAGAGGTATAACCATATATTGGTCTAAAACTCGTACCTACACCCTTAATCACAGAATTAATCAAAGAAGTTATTTTAAAATTTAACCTTTTACAACAAGCGAAGGTAATAAGGTTATTTTGAGATGCATTACCTATTAAACATCGGACAATTTTTTTTATTACGCTTGTTAAAATAAGCGTATACTTGAGCGGTAGGCAAAATGACACGTAACTGTGGCAAATTACTGCTTTGAGTGCACAGAGTCGTAGAGTTGTTTTGAATTTCGGATGTACTTGGCACTGACTTAATTTCATTGCAAGTATTATTTTTCTTAAAATATTTATTGTCATCAAAGTGTAACATAGTATGATGCCGTTTATCACACTTTTTGCAAGAATTCGTCGAGTGACATGCCTTACTTCCATGGCTATAGCTTAGGCAATTCGCACAGCCATTAATTGATTTCACTAAATCAAAGCGGTTTTTTGGCGTAAGTTCTTTAAATTGCTTACACTGATAGAAATGAGAATGCGAAGTTTTACATTGCGAACAATTATTATTAGACGCGGCGTAATTGGTAATGAATGCTTTTGAAATATTATTGTTTGGTTTATTTTTGAGAGTATGCGATTTATTTGAATTATACGAATTATTATTACTAGATAAACGTTCTAAAATTTTGACCTTTGCCTTTAAAAATTCCAACAACTCAGTCATTGAGGGGATCTCTTTATCTTTCACGGAAAGTTCAAATTCATTCACAGTGTCTATATCTAACCTACGAATTGCACAGTTGAAAAATAGAAAGTCCAATACGTCTTCAATTTCCAACTGTTTTAACGCTGAAACAGACGCGGAGAATTTCTCACAAAATTCATTTAAATTACTTGCATTGTTTAATACTGGCTTAGTTTCAAATATATTGTTTACATATTGACAGCCTAAATTTCTTTTATCTTGGTAACGTTTTATCAAATTATTCCAGACACTGGAATAGTTTGCGCCGGTGGGAATTATCCCAGATAAAACGTTTAACGCGGTGTTTGACAGCTTTCCAATTAGATACTGCATACGTTGAGAATCATTCAAAGCCTCATTTAGATGTATATTTGTTTTAAAGGATTCATAAAATATTGGCCAATTCTGTATTTTACCGTCGAAAGAAGGAATTTCTATAGGAGGTAATTTTATATATGTTTTACAATTATTATTTGCGGCTACTTGCGTTTCAGATATATTAGGCGTTTTATCCTTATAAATGTTTTTAGTATTTAGAATTGCGGCATACAATTCGTCATATACATTCAAACTGTCAAAATTCGGAACATATGACGGATTTAATTCCATTTCAATATCATTTATCTTCATTACAATTTCAATGAATTTTAGCCTTATTTCCTGTAAAAGTAACGCATTAGAAATAAATATGTTAATTGATGTTTTACCTTTTAATTTAGGTATGCTATCATAAATGTTTTGAGTTCTAGAAAAGTATGTAGCCTTTTTCCGCTTCAAGCAGTCTAAGCTGTTTTTCCTTATTTTTTTCCATGATTATAATCTAATATTAAATCGATGTTGATAAATATTTATTAATGTATGATTGTTATTTGTTACTTAAATAACAATATAATAAATATTTGTTGTTTATAATCAGTTGTCAGTTAATGCGACACCTATGATTAATTTTTGCACGGCGCTATCAATAAACGTCGATTATTCAATTATATAAATAGTTATAATAATAATCAAATAGATGGCGTTGAAATAAATTCAAATTAAATAAGAAATATACTACCTACTCTTTAGGAACAATGAGCATTAAATAAATACATGTAATAAACTATTAAGATGCGTTAAATTATCACGAGATTAAACTATTTATAAACACTATATTTTATTAGCACTTTGTATTCAAACACAGATTCACTTTAATAATGTTAAAGTATATTTAAATGAACGATTATACTCAGACAAATCTCAACTTGAAAATCAAATTACTGGTTCAAAATCCGGTCGAAGTGACCATCTTATGGTGTAGCGGGTTTTAATTAATCAAATAGATGCGGTTTTTCATCGAAATTTGTTAGGAGAGACAATCGTTCATTCGCGCGAATTATAATGTGACGAGATGCTGGAGATTTGGCCGGTGGATGAACAGAGAAATAGACACGAATATTGCAGTAAATATGAACAACAAATAAGGAGAAATCCTACCTTTTCAATTCTGGATGTTGGATAAGAAATGGAAATGCCTCTTTCTTCCTTGGCCCTTTATTCTTGGTCCAACTGCAACTCGAGATGACACAATCCACGGCTGCCGTATATTCCAATACAAGTGCTTATGCGGGTTATAAGATAATATTTCCTGAACAATGGTCCAAAAAACGAACTTTTAAGAGATGCGGTACAACGCGGTTTCTTCACTCCAGTCAGGCAATTAACAGGTAACAGGTGATAATGCGGTAGGAATTAAAAATGCGATCGACTCCATACAGGACCAGAGATGTCGCTAGGCGTATTGAAAAAAGGCGGAGGATGGAGAGGGAATTAATTAGAGATAAAGATAGGATTATAGGGATAGGATTGGTAGGCCTTCATCTTACTGAAGCTCCATTCACCACAATCATCGCCTCCATTTCTCCATATTTAACACTGGCCAAACCACGGTCCATTGCTGGTAACGCAATAAAAAATTCAATATTTTTGCGGTCCTAGTAAAAAACTTGTTGGTCCAGGTGAGAAAATTTGCGTTATGGGTTTCTCACATATTTGAAGATTGTGAACAAACGCGATGAAATTTAATCTTCATTTTAACAGTGTGCATCCAGCAAAATCCATTGCTAGCAATGCAATAAAAAAAATCAATATTTTTTGCGGTCCAAGTAAGAAATTTGCTGGTCCAAGTGAGAAAATTAGCGTTATGTTATTCTCACAAAATTGAAGATTGTGACCAAACGCGATGAAATTCAAAGTTCATTTTCACAGCGTGCATCCACCAAGATCCATTGCTGGCAATGCAATAAAAAAAATCAATATTTTTTGCGGTCCTAGTAAGAATTTTGCTGGTCCAAGTGATAAAATTACCGTTATGTGTTTCTCACAAAATTGAATATTGTGACGAAACGCGATGAAATTTAAACTTCATTTTCACAGTGTGCATCCAGCACGGTCCATTGCTGGTAACGCAATAAAAAATTCAATATTTTTGCGGTCCTAGTAAAAAACTTGCTGGTCCAGGTGAGAAATTTTGCGTTATGGGTTTCTCACATATTTGAAGATTGTGAACAAACGCGATGAAATTTAAACTTTATTTTTACAGTGTGCATCCACCAAGTTCCATTGCTGGCAATGCATTAAAAAAATTCAATATTTTTTGCGGTCCTTGTAAGTCCAATTGAGAAAATTAGAGTTATGTGTTTCTCACAAAATTGAATATTGTGACCAAACGCGATAAAAGTTAAACTTCATTTTCACAGTGTGCATCCAGCACGGTCCATTGCTGGCAATGCATTAAAAAAATTCAATATTTTTTGCGGTCCTAGTAAGAAATTTGCAGATCCAATTGAGAAAATTAGCGTTATGTGTTTCTCACAAAATTGAATATTGTGACCAAACGCGATGAAATTTAAACTTCATTTTCACAGTGTGCATCCAACACGGTCCATTGCTGGCAATGGAATAAAAAAAAAATATATTTTTTGCGGTCCTAGTAAGAAATTTGCAGGTCCAATTGAGAAAATTAGCGTTATGTGTTTCTCACAAAATTGAATTTTGTGACGAAACGCGATGAAATTTAAACTTCATTTTCACAGTGTGCATCCAGCACGGTCCATTGCTGGTAACGCAATAAAAAATTCAATATTTTTGCGGTCCTAGTAAAAAACTTGCTGGTCCAGGTGAGAAAATTTGCGTTATGGGTTTCTCACAAAATTGAAGATTGTGACCAAACGCGATGAAATTTAAACTTTATTTTCACAGTGTGAGGTCCATTGCTGGTAATGCATTAAAAAAATTCAATATTTTATGCGGTCCTAGTAAGAAATTTTCTGGTTCAAGTTAGAAAATTAGCGTTATTCTTTTCTCACAAAATTGAATATTGTGACCAAACGCGATGAAATTTAAACTTCATTTTCACAGTGTGCATCCAGCACGTTCCATTGCTGTTAACGCAATAAAAAAATCAATATTTTTGCGGACCTAGTAAGAAACTTGCTGGTCCAGGTAGAAAAATTGCGTTATGGGTTTCTCACATATTTGAAGATTGTGACCAAACGCGATGAAATTTAAACTTCATTTTAACAGTGTGCATCCAGCAAGATCCATTGCTGGCAATGCATTAAAAAAATTCAATATTTTTTGCGGTCCTAGTAAGAAATTTTCTGGTCCAAGTGAGAAAATTAGCGTTATGTGTTTCTCACAAAATTGAAGATTGTGACCAAACGCGATGAAATTTAAACTTTATTTTCACAGTGTGAGGTCCATTGCTGGTAATGCATTAAAAAAATTCAATATTTTTTGCGGTCCTAGTAAGAAATTTGCTGGTCCAATTAAGAAAATTAGCGTTATGTGTTTCTCACAAAATTGAATATTGTGACGAAACGCGATGAAATTTAATCTTCATTTTAACAGTGTGCATCCAGCACGGTCCGTTGCTGGCAATGCAATAAAAAAATTCAATATTTTTTGCGGTCCTAGTAAGAAATTTGCTGGTCCAAGTGAGAAAATTAGCGTTATTCTTTTCTCACAAAATTGAATATTGTGACCAAGAGCGATGAAATTTAAACTTCATTTTCACAGTGTGTATCCAGCACGTTCCATTGCTGTTAACGCAATAAAAAAATCAATATTTTTGCGGACCTAGTAAGAAACTTGCTGGTCCAGGTGAGAAATTTTGCGTTATGGGTTTCTCACATATTTGAAGATTGTGAACAAACGCGATGAAATTTAAACTTTATTTTTACAGTGTGCATCCACCAAGGTCCATTGCTGGCAATGCATTAAAAAAATTCAATATTTTTTGCGGTCCTAGTAAGAAATTTTCTGGTCCAAGTGAGAAAATTAGCGTTATGTGTTTCTCACAAAATTGAAGATTGTGACCAAACGCGATGAAATTTAAAAACTTTTATTTCACGTGTGAGGTCCATTGCTGGCAATGAATTTAAAAAATTCAATATTTTTTGCGCGGTCCTAGTAAGAAAAATTTTCTGTGGTCCAAGTGAGAAAAATTAGCGTTATGGTTTTCTCACAAAATGAAGATGTGACCAACGCGATTGAATTTAACTTTATTTTACAGTGTGAGGTCCATTGCTGCGTATGCATTAAAAAAAGTCAATAGTTTTTGCGGTTCCTAGTAAGAAATTTGCTGGTCCAATTAAGAAAATTAGCGCGTTATGTGTTTCCACCAAAAAATGAATATTGTGACGAATCGCGATGAAATTTAATCTTCATTTTAACAGTGTGCATCCAGCACGGTCCGTTGCTGGCAATGCAATAAAAAAATTCAATATTTTTTGCGGTCCTAGTAAGAAATTTGCTGGTCCAAGTGAGAAAATTAGCGTTATTCTTTTCTCACAAAATTGAATATTGTGACCAAGAGCGATGAAATTTAAACTTCATTTTCACAGTGTGTATCCAGCACGTTCCATTGCTGTTAACGCAATAAAAAAATCAATATTTTTGCGGTCCTAGTAAGAAACTTGCTGGTCCAAGTGAGAAAATTACCGTTATATGTTTCTCACAAAATTGAATATTGTGACGAAACGCGATGAAATTTAATCTTCATTTTAACAGTGTGCATCCAGCACGGTCCGTTGCTGGCAATGCAATAAAAAAATTCAATATTTTTTGCGGTCCTAGTAAGAAATTTGCTGGTCCAAGTGAGAAAATTAGCGTTATTCTTTTCTCACAAAATTGAATATTGTGACCAAACGTGATGAAATTTAAACTTCATTTTCACAGTGTGCATCCAGCACGGTCCATTGCTGTTAACGCAATAAAAAAATCAATATTTTTGCGGTCCTAGTAAGAAACTTGCTGGTCCGGGTGAGAAAATTTGCGTTATGGGTTTCTCACATATTTGAAGATTGTGACCAAACGCGATGAAATTTAAACTTCATTTTAACAGTGTGCATCCAGCAAGATCCATTGCTGGCAATGCAATAAAAAAAATCAATATTTTTTGCGGTCCTAGTAAGAAATTTTCTGGTCCAAGTGACAAAATTAGCGTTATGTGTTTCTCACAAAATTGAAGATTGTGACCAAACGCGATGAAATTTAAACTTTATTTTCACAGTGTGCATCCAGCAAGATCCAGTGCTGGCAATGCAATAAAAAAATTCAATATTTTTTGCGGTCCTAGTAAGAAATTTGCTGGTCCAAGTGAGAAAATTAGCGTTATGTCTTTCTCACAAAATTGAAGATTGTGACCAATCGCAATGAAATTTAAACTTCATTTTCACAGTGTGCATCCAGCAAGGTCCATTGCTGGCAATGCAATAAAAAAATTAAATATTTTTTGCGGTCCTTGTAAGAAAATTTGCGGTCGAAGTGAGATAATTTGCGTTATGTGTTTCTCACATACTTGAAGATTGTGACCTAATGCAATGAAATTTTAACGTAATTTTCACTGTCTGCGTATGCTGAGGCACTGTAGGCAACTGTAGGCGTATGCCTAGGCTAACTACTGGCAATGCGATAAAAATATTCAAGATTTTTTGCGGTCCTTGTAAGCAAATTTGCGGTCCTAGTGAGAAAGTTTGCATTATGTTTTTCTCACATACTTGAAGATTGTGACCAAACGCGATGAAATTTAAACGTCATTTTAACAGTGTTTATACAGCACGGTCCATTGCTGGCAATGCGATAAAAAAATTAAACATTTTTTGCGGTCCTAGTTAGAAATTTGCTGGTCCAAGTGAGAAAATTTGCGTTATATGTTTCTCACATACTTGAAGATTTTTACCAAACGCAATGAAATTTTAACGTCATTTTCACCATCTGCATGCGACTAGGCTAACTGCTGGTCAGCGAAAGGGCGAGCCAACTCGAAGAAACGCCCATCGCCGTAAGTACCCTTTTTATATATAACAATCAAGAATTTTGCAGACATTTATTTTAATAGTGATTTTTTTTCACATAAGTTAGTTAATAAGCAGATTATATAATTTTTGTGCTTACTTTTCTTATTATCTATAAAGTTAATTAGATAGTTTGAATTTAATTGATGTGACTTTTACTCAGTAATAATTCTATAAATAAGTAGATTGTGTATTTGTATGTTGTTTTTTTTCATAATATCAAATAGATAGTTTCGAATTTTAAACTATTTTAACTTTTCTCCAAGTAATCTTCGTTACGGAAACAGATTGCGTAATTTCGTGCTCCTTTTCTTTCATGTACCTATAATATTAATCAGATTGTTTTTAAATTTTAACTGCTCTTCAATAGTTTTTTTCTGAAAAAAGTAAATTGTATATTTTGTTTGTTCCCTTTCTTTCATCTACTGTATTGATCGAACTTACTGCAAATGTTATAATTCCTTGACTTTGACTCTGTGTACATTAAACTGTGTGAATCTTGAATTACCGCACCTAATTTACACCCCCTGCCATTCCTTCCTCCGTGACTAATTTATGTATGATACCGGTAAGTCGTAGAGTCACGACTGTACCGTTATAATCGACAGTGCCCTTAAGTGGAGGGCACGCGTCTTCAGAGCAAAATTGATATCCATAGTGATATCAACCATCTGGTGCCGGGCCTGCTGGACGCCTTTGTTGATTTATTTATTTATTATTTATTGGGGTTGGGATTGGGGTTATACTGGCCGTAATAACAATGGTTTGTATTTATATATTTAGCTATGTGCTGAGTTGAAAATAAAATAAAACTATTGTTTTATCACATATTTGCTTTTGAATTTTACTGCATCAATCTGCGCCACCTCCCCCTAGGTAGGTATACTCGATATTTTTTTTAAAAGATCGTTGTGTTTGAAAAATAAACGAATGACTCAAACAAAAATGTATATTTATTGAAAATGGAGAATTTATCGTCTCCAGTGTGGCTATACTTCGTCCGTAGGAAAATAGGTGGAATTCGCTATGCTATTTTCACCCTGTGCGAAGATTTCGCTAAAAATACAATTATACTGGCCGTAATAACAATGGTTTGTATTTTTTGGTTAAACATGTTTTGTCGCTTTAAAATGAAATAAAAAGATAGTGAGAAAATCAAATCATATAATAATTCACATCTAATAATGGTAGAAATTTCCCAAGCATATATCGTCGGCTTAGAGTGTAATCCTTCTAACTCCAATTTTGGTCCAAAATTACATTTTTATGCCATTTTGAAGAGAAAGATTAGCCACATGGACTTTAAAACCACCTAAACTCTATCTAAACGTATAATCGCCAAAAAAGTGCGATGCGTAAAACTTCCAAAATCCTTTTTATTAAAGTTGCGCGGCTAACTCCACGATTGAGGCCATTTTGTATCGAGTCTTCGGCTTTACAAGTTTCTGTGCAAAAAAATTGTGTTGTGAAATGACGACGGGGATTTGTTGACAAATGAAACTAATGACATCAGCGAAAATTCTACAAGTCACCTATACAACAGATGCTCCAAATGATGATAATACCAAAGCATGTTCAGTTTTGACTTCGAACGCTATTGTGTCGAGTTCTGCTGATGGGGTGATAGTTATTAGTTAACAATATTTGTATTATTCCTATCGCTTCTAGCTCAGTACATCTATTAAGTCCAATCGAAGACCCCATATCTGATGAAAGTGACGAGGAAGTCTTAGCATAGATATAAATTCTGAGGCCAGCTGCACTTTGGATACGAATTATTACGTACATATTCGTACGACTATTTTTGTACGTATTGGAGCGCGCACATTAATTGCGTCTTGCGTTGTCACGATCAGTTACTTTGACATTTCTCCAATGACGTTTGTGCCAAATGGATAATCTGTATCTTCTGGAAAACTATTATGGCAGACTAAAAACAATGACAAATTTCATGACTATCTATCTGATAGATTCACAAATGCTGGGGAGAATCGAAGTGCAACGAAAGCTCATAACATCGGAGAAATATTTAAAAGTTTATTTGTTCGAAGTACATAATTATACCTCATCTTCATTAAACCAAATTATTTAACTTACAGGTATTTTTTAGTTCTTTAGAAATCTCTATCCTGTCTAGAAATAATAGAGAATCCTCCGCTATGATCTGCGCTGATGGTCAAAGTGTATGCATCTTTACCTAGTTTGTAACCGATGACTGTGAAGTGGTTTCCGAATGATCTAATTTACTATAAGTAGTAATTGAAGGTCATTAATATTAGCTAATATGACAACAAGCAAGACTATGTACGCCATTTGTACAAGAAGTGATTGATCCATCTTCTGTTTGACAAATAAACAAACATACCTAGTAAATTTTTATATTTCATCAAAATGATCACATTAGTCGAATAAAAATGGATTGAATAAGGTAAAAATGGTTTATTTATTGAAATTTTATAATTCAAATAAATTACATGTACACAAAAGTAAAATACCTAAAATTAGTCTGGTGATACCAATTTTAACAGACTTGCTTAAGGTATACAAAAAAAACAAATTTTTCGATTTTTTGGGTCAAAAAAAAAAACAGTTTTAATTTAATACAAAGTTTATTATAATTTTACGGTTCATATTATTTATTTCATTTTTATTAAGCAATTAAGCAATAATTTTTCTCATTGCACTTGGCTTTCGTTCTTATAATCTTTTTATACACAATGACTTGCACTGTGTTTGATCATCACGTCATGACTAAACCAGTCTCGCCGCAGTTTTCTTTATTTTTTTTAAATCTTAAGATTTAGACATTTAAAGAATTAAAAAATCTTATAAATAAAACCAAGATTTTTTCCTGAGATAATCTTCCTAATAATTCTTTAAATAGGGCATGTTTTAATTTAATATTAATATTAGTCTGCTATAAATTAATATCTTATTTTATTACAGATCTAATCACATTGAAGGAATTATCTAAACTTTGGATTTATAATAAAATGACGAATATTAATAATCGCGTATGTCCATTCCACCCCCTCTCCCCCTTCCATTGTAACCACCCCCTCGGCCGCCAATGTAGCCAGCACGATTTCCTTCAAAGCCACCTCTATTGCCGCCAAATCCACCTCTATTCCCGCCAAATCCGCCTCTATTGCCACCGTATCCACCACCTCTGTTGCCACCATATCCGCCACCTCTGTTGCCACCATATCCGCCACCGAATCCCCCGCCGCCGCCGCCAAATCCGCCCCTGCCACCAAATCCGCCGCCACCGCCGAATCCGCCCTGATTGCCACCGAAGCCTCCTCTTGAATTAGAAAATCTCGGCCTCTTGTTGTCAAAGTGTACCATGGCCGGGGCCTCTCGCGGAATCTCATAATCGCCAGCATTCATCAGACAAAGTTTTTTGAGCACATCCAATACCTGTAAAAATATATATCATAATTCATATTCATTTATAATACTATGTAAATCACAAAAAAAAAATTTTTTTTGGAAGAATTGTAATTTTTTACGCTATTTCTAGTTAGACTGTATTAAAAATTTGTTTAAAATATCAATAAACAACATTTTAAGATTTATTGTCAATCTAATGTTAGGATTTATTTTAGGTTCATACATTAAGCGTCTATTCTATACATATTATAAGAGTAGTCAACATGTGAAACAATAAAAATGCTAAGGGGATATTTTAAATACTAGTTCATATTTTGGCATTTTTTATGAAAATTTGGTATTTTATTATTACTTGGTATCAGAAGGTAATTTTTTTAAACAATAATTTCTTGATTAATGAAATTGAACACATATTCCATAATATTATTATGTAAAAAAATTGGTAAAGCTCTACAAATGAGTTTTTTCCGATAGCTTGTCTCGAATATGATGAAATCAACTATTTTATTCTCGTCCCTTTCTATCAAAACCTTTCTATCTCTGGCAAAATTTACTTAAATATTTAGAAGACATTTTTTTTCTACTAGCACAGACTAGGACTCTGTTATAATCTGTATATATAGACACCCTATACATATATATACAGCGTATGACAGCCCGTCCACAATACTTTACAGGTCTAATTGTAGGTACTAATTGTGAGTCATTTTCGACTCGCAATCAAGGCAAGAATCCACCTTTAGGGCTTGTTCAGACACAGCGGGAACCGTTCAGTTTCAGAATCGCGTTTCAAAACATGCGATTTGTGTCATCTGTTCACACAGCCGCGGTTAATAAGCGATTTGTGCGCGCGAAAATAAACGTCAGTTTGACAGTTCTGGTGCCGTTCTCCATCTTTGAATATCAGATATATATTCGCTCATTACTTTGTTAACGACGGCCGTCTTCCATGGCAAGACACATAAATATCATTCTGTCAGTTCATTTTTGGTGAATAAATACCTACTTCTCTAAAATACTCTTTTTTTCCACCATTTCCAAATATCTCCACCAACTCCTGCCAAGCTTGGTTCTTGGCATATTTGAGTAATCCTCACACTATTACAGGTCTTTTCTACCATATTACAGGTCTTTTCTCCACTTCATCAATAAAAAATTCAATGTCAAAGCGATCCATAACCATAGAAAAGAGAATATAATCCACGCGTGCTCCTGTTGTGACATGGAACCGTGCGGTGCCCGCAACGCGACTGAACGCTCTCGTAAGGCCCCATAGTAATAGGATCGTGCGGGCGCCGTGCGGGTCTATTTTCTAGCGGTTGGGTTGCGGGCACCGCAGCGGTTGACTAACCGCACGGTTGTGTCTGAACGATCACATACAAACCTAGGTAAATGAGACCCGCACGGATTTCATGCGATTCTGAAACGGCACGGTTCTCGCTGTGTCTGAACAAGCCCTTAAAGTATTGTGAACTAGCTCTGTTATATCCTGCATTTCAACCAATTAATTTAAGTAAAAAATGTAATAAAAACATTCATATATGTATATCTGTAATGTATCTGGATGGATGTTTGTCTGAGTGCAGGAAAGGGACGGGAAATAAAGAGAGAAAATTTCGTAGTGGCGCTCACCATTACGAAATTGTATAGCACCAAATCGCTCATTTCAACTTTAGCATCGTATGGGAAAGGCTTAAGAAATTGAAATGACCTTAGCATCGACTTGGTCCGGTTCCAGGCACATTTCTGGTTCGTGGGCTGCCTTGTCCACCAGGGTCTCGATGGCCGGCCGAAGAGCCACCACCGCGGCAGCTTGCCTCGGGTCCATCTCTAGGTTGATCCAGTTGTCCAGTCTGACAACACCGTCCACCTGGAAATATAAGATTCGTTAGAAAAATAAGCAATCCTCTCCAGACAATACGGCTAATTTCCTTGGCCTGATAGACTAGTAGACTATAATAAATCAAAATTTCAACCCTGGTCAAAAAATATCACAACTCTAAATGAACTGCACAAAATTCGAGAAAAGAAAATACAGTCTTTATTATTCATAATTCTTAATATGTGATATTTTGAGACATTGCTATTTTTAGTTGATATACATAGTCTCGAATATTAATAGATATTTAGTTACAATAATACAATAAATATAAATATTATCAATTATTAATTTAATTTTCTTTGTAAGATGTTATTAGTGACTTATCTTCACTTATTTATTGACATTTGTATTTCTAGTAACCGTGCATTGCTGGTTTGAGCTGGAAAAAAGGCGGAATCAAAAGTTAAACTCGCGTGAAGATTGAAGAAGCGTTCCATAAATACATGTATAACTAAAAAAACTTGATTATGGCCATCCATCCATGGAAAAAAAAAGATTTTTTCGCAAGTGAGAACAGTAAATATGTCAAAACGCCGCAATCTTTGCATTAACATAATAAATATTGCGTTTTCAAAGTGATTTCTTTAAATATAAACATAAATACAGTAAAAGCTCGTTAATACAAACAACTATAATTCGAAATTCGGTATAATTCGAAAAATTTAATCATATTTTATCCCCCTCAAATGATACAAAATGCTTCCAATAATTCGAAAAAATGGCTAATTCCAAATACGAAAAACATTTCAGACAATATTATGAAATTTGACACGAAATCATTAAATAAATGTTAACATTTGCTAGTGTTTTCTATACCTGCGCTGGCGGGAATGACCCTCAGGGCGCTCACAGGGCTTTGATCATCTGTATGACGGTAATGAAAGTCATAAAACATCCCTAACCGGCCGCGCGGGCCGGCGCCTTACATGACGGTTAGGGATGTTTTATGACTCCCTTGATGACTTTTATGATAATATCCCGCCAAAAGACGAGATTAGTTGTCATCTTGCACGCCGGTTCTAAGTTTTAAATTATTACATCTCTGTGTTTTACTAAAATTGAAAATATATTCTTCTAGTCCTATCGCGTGAAAACATTTTGTCATTGACTCTTTTTTATCTGTGATTTCCGTGAAAAATTTCGATATTTTAGTCTCTTCATTTACGATTTTAATATATTTTGTGTTATTTGATAAGTGTGAAGAATATTAGATATTTAATTGCATTCATGTGTTAGATTTTAGTTATTTTCGTATTTTATGTTGACTAATGTTTCATTTCAAATGAAAATAGCGTCAATTCGCGGCGCGTACAAAATGTTAACAGGAAAATTGAGAAGGGCAAGATTCCAAAAAAATGTGGTATCGCCAATTCGACTGTTTCAACAATTCTAAAATAATCGCGCCAAAAAGCGCGGTGAAGTGATGTACAATATTTGCTGTTTTTATTTTTTCTGTTTTAAGCTCTGGCTCAAGATCACATATCAAGGTAATTTATTTTAATTTTATTGAAAGAACTGTCAAAAATGAATGTAAAATTGGCCAAATAAATGTGTTTAAATATACATGTTAAAAAATGCATTGTTTGCACATCAGGAAATGTTTAGAAAGTGTGTTGATGGTTTAAAAACATCCTACTAATTCTACTTCCCTAATTCGAAAATCGATTTTTTTTTTTGAATTTCGGTCCCCTGAATTTCATATTAAAGAGCTTTTACTGTATAACAAAATTAACGGTTTTTCAAGAGTTTTACGATTTTTGGCGAATTTCGCAATCGCATCGCGATTTATTTTGTACCTAAAATTTCGAATTAACGGGGGCCCCTATAATTCGAAATTTATTTTTTGGGTCCCTTGAATTTCGAATTAACGAGGTTTTACTGTAATACAAAAATGCCATTTTGTGAGATGTCATTGTCTAAAACTAAGAGTGTGATTTGTTCTAGGATTTAAAATGAAATTTCAAATCTGTACAATACAAATATTGCTTTAGAGATGTACTCACCCATTCCACCTTTCTGGAGCCAAACAGCAGCAGGTGCAGGGGTGCCACCATGCTGGTCTGCTTGCAGCTCACGGCACGCGTGCGGACCTTCTCGCCAAACACAAAGAACGGAGACGGAAACTTCTGGTCCAGGTTGCTGCAATTCACCGACGTCTTGTGGAGAAGGGCCGATTTGCTCTCTGTTGTCAAAACCTTGTGGAAATGTTATTATTTAGTACTGTACAGCATAAATATTGATTGGATTCAATTATGGTCATTTGACAGCTGTGGAAAACAAAAACTCTTTGCAACAATAATGGAAAACTAACCTATAAAAATCAAGTTTCTATTTTACTCCCTTTCTTTGTAAAATAAGTTTACCATCATGTAATTAAACAATTGATTGACTGAAAATGAAACATGTCTAGACAAATACCTATGTCAGAAATCTCTAAAAATATCTCTTTATTTTGTGTTCCGTCTCGACGCCTGGAATCCATTATGAGAACAGCCTGCTGTTTCGCCACTAGACACGCGTTCCTACCCCCTCTGATTCCCTGTTTGCGACAATTTATTCCCGCTGGTATCCCTGTTTCCGGTTTTGTCCGCGCAACGGTTTTTCTTTCATATAACGTCGATGTTTCGCGCCATGTGGCACGCGTTTAGACACGCCAACTTTTGTTGTGATTTTTTGTGTTTCTATTGCAACCTACCCCCTTAATTTTTGATCCCTAGGTTAACAAACATTAGACTATACAAATTTTTAACATAGTGCGACAGGACGTTGATATTTTAGTGTAAATCCCGTGAATTTCGTCAAATGATTTGTTAACAAGATGGCGGACGAGCATGCTCCTTCGCCGGTATCCTCGAATGACGGATCTTCTTTCGAAGAACCGAGTCGAAAGAGACGCCGCGTAGCATACGACCCGCGTGTAGACAACCTGCTAAAACAGGTGACTGCTCTGACGGAGGCCTTGTTAGCGGGCGGCGCGGCTCCTGCATCAACAACGCCGCCAACGCCGGAACACGAATGCGCCCTTTATTCAGCCGCCGCCGAGCCTCAGAAGGGCGAAGAATACGCTGGAATTCGGCAAGCTCAGCACGGTCGTGAAGGAGCCGCCAGTACCGAGAGCGGACCCGAAGCGAATCGAACAGATCTCGAAGTTGCAACACTTCGATTCCGACGAGTGGTCAGGCGTTCGCTATGCGGAAACGCAGAGAACCTACGCGGCGACTCCCACATTTGTGGAATGGTCGGTGAACGACGACTTGAGAAGGATCGATAACGCGCCGACCCATACTGGCTTGCTGGAAAGATCGCTCGCCGCGCTTTCAAACGCCTTGCTCGCCCAGAGCCCTGAGAGACGGGATGCAATCGCTGGTGAATTGGGCATCCGAACCCGGCACGGATCTTCCGCTTCGGCTCTCTTCGAGCTGATTCAGTCGATGTTCACCAGCGATGCTCCGTACAATAAGATTTCGGACGACATCCTGCAGATTGTGTGCGGCAGACGGGCAGAGTGTATACTGAACCGGAGAAAGGCCATATTGGAGGGCTTCAAAGACCCTTTCGAGCGAGAAGGTGCGGCCAAAATCCCTCCAAGCTCGGGATCCTTGTTCAATAGGGAAGAGCTATCGGCGTATATCCTAAAGAACGGGGGCCAGGAGAAGGTGATGGTCTCGCCCGCAACCCGAAACCTGGCCCAACCGTCAACATCTCAGCCCCAGCCGTCAACTTCTCGTCGAGCTCCGAACCAGGAATACCTCCAGTCCCGTAAGCCCTTTCTGCCGGAGCCGAGGAACAGGGAGCGAGGCCCAGGGAACCCGAACAGGAGACCTATCCGGAAGGCAGACCACGGCCGAAAACCTGCTGGTGACCGTAGCCGTAGAGGTAGAAGATGACGCGAGGCTGAACAACCAGTTCTGGGGAGGACGCTTGAGGAGGTTCCAAAGCAAGTGGAAGGAGTTCGGGGCACCACCTATAGTGCTGAGAATCCTCAAGGGCGCGAGAATCCCCTTTGTGGCCAAACCTCCGTTAGTCTTCCCCACCAGGCAGCTGTTGAGCAGCTTCAGCACAAAGGAGTCTCGAGACATGTCGAGTCACATTCAGGCCCTGAAGATGTCAGGCGTGCTGGAAAGAGCAGATCATTCTCCGAGCTTCATCTCAAATCTGTTTCTAACTCCGAAGTCGGACAACTCCCTAAGGCAGATATTCAACCTGAAGGCGTTGAATGCCTTTGTGGAGGCGAAACCCTTCAAGCTGTTCAACCACTTTCGGGTCCCAGACTTCCTCCAGCCCAAAGATTGGTTGGGGAAAATCGACCTAACCCAGGCATACTTTCACCTACCAAGAGCGGAATCGCACCGAAAGTTCCTGAGACTGTACGACCAAGGGGAACTTCTCCAGATGACCTGCCTGCCCTTTGGCCTGTCATCAGCCCCGAGAATGTTCGCAACGCTGTCAAACTGGCTAGCGGGACTCTTGCGGAAGAGAGGAATAAGGACCGTAGTCTACCTGGACGACTTCCTTCTGGCCAATCAGTCAAGGGACCTGCTAGCGACCCAGGCAGTAGAGACGGTCAATCGTTCCAGCATCTGGGTTGGTGCATCAACCGCGACAAGTGTGTCCTTATACCTACCCAAAAGCTGGAGTTTCTGGGCATAACTTGGGACACCGAAGCCAACCAGAAATCCCTCTCGGACCGCAAGTGCTCTGGCCTTCGCCAAGTACTGCGCCGCCCGATCGAGGCCGGCAGTTGCTCCCCCAAGCAGGTTCTAGGCCTCTTGGGGAGACTCAACTTCGCAAACTTCGCCACCCCTCGGGGTCGTTTGCATTGCCGAAGACTGCAGAGATTCAGAAGCCAACCAGAAATCCCTCTCGGACCGCAAGTGCTCTGGCCTTCGCCAAGTACTGCGCCGCCCGATCGAGGCCGGCAGTTGCTCCCCCAAGCAGGTTCTAGGCCTCTTAGGGAGACTCAACTTCGCAAACTTCGCCACCCCTCGGGGTCGTTTGCATTGCCTAAGACTGTAGAGATTCAGCCGCCAGCTGCAGAGGCACGAGCCATCCAGACAAGTGGAGCTTCCTGCCGCGGTTCGGCAAGACCTAGAGTGGTGGTTGGAGGCCGTAGGGGAGTCCTGCCCAATACACGAATCCCCCTTCTCCCACTTCCTGACTACAGACGCAGCGGACGCAGGTTGGGGCGGCCAGGTGGACGACAAGACGATATCAGGCCAGTGGTCCCCAGAGCAGATGCGGTGGCATTCCAACCAGAAAGAAGCCTTCGCTGTTTACGCAGTGATCAGGGATCACGCTTACCTGCTAAGAGGAACGAAGACCCTACTGCAGACAGACAACAAGACAGTAGTGACTTACATCAAGAAGGAGGGGGGGACAAGATCAGTGGGCCTTCTGAAGATAACTCGAGACCTCCTAGAGTTTATCGACCGGCAGGAAATATCTCTGACAGCGCAGTACATTCCAGGGAGATATAACGGGATTGCGGACCGACTCTCTCGGGGGACACCACTCCCGGAATGGCACCTCCTGGAACCAGCGACAGAGGAAATATTCCGAATATGGGGACGTCCTCAGATCGACCTCTTCGCATCGGCCACCGCCCATGTTGTGCCAAACTACGTGTCGCTAGACTCAACCGATTGCTCGGCCTCCTATCTCAACGCATTCAGTCAGCATTGGGATTACGAGCGGGCCTGGGTATTTCCGCCGCCGAATCTCATCCCAAGAGTACTGGCGCACTTGAACCTGGCAAGAGGCACCTTTCTCCTAGTTGTGCCAAGATGGGAGAAGACATTCTGGAGGGCCGATCTCAAACAACGAGCAAAGGGAGGGCCAATAAGCGTAAGAGATCTGAAGAGCGTCCTGATCGATACGTCGACAGGGTTTCCCCCACCGAGGGTGTCGGACCTCCAACTGGAAGTTTGGAGAATAGCAGTGGGTGGGAACAGGCTATAGCGGATTGGAGCCAGGAGGAACAGCAGCTGTTCAGATCTGGCTGGAGAGGCTCAACGCTGAACACGTACAAGCCGGCCTGGGATAGGTGGCAGCGATGGTGTACCACGCATTCTGTCCAACCTCATAAACCTCCCCCTGCAACAGTGGCAAGATATCTGGCCAACCTGTTCATCCACGAAGGGCTAGCCCCTCGAACAATATTGGTCCACAAATCGGCAATCGTATCCTTCTGTGGCCCAGCTCTTGATGCAGATAAGATTAGCTCGGACTTCCTCGTCAGGCACGTCCTTAAAGCCATCTCTGTTTCTGGTGGATGCACTGAGAGACCCCCGATCTGGAACCCCCGAGTAGTGGTGGAGTGGCTACGTGAAAACCCGCCAAGGAACAGCCTGTATGACGTGTCAAGGAGGACTGCCATACTACTCATCATGGCATCTGGGCGAAGAGTCCAAGATCTGACACTTCTCAGAGTCACCCCGGACCGATTGATCGACAAAGGAGACTCCATCACGCTATGGCCAGCCTTTGGAGCGAAGACTGACACGGCAAGACACAAACAATCGGGATGGAGGTTGAGCGCATCTGATGAAAGGAACATCAACCCCTTGTTTTGGATCCGAAAGCTGGTCTCACTCTCACAGCCGAGACGAAAGCCGGACATGAAAGAACTATTTGTGACGACAGCAGGTGAAGTAAAGCCAGCTCCACGGACAATGATAGGTGGTTGGATCAAGTCAATCCTAAGAGAGGCTGGAGTGGAAGCAACGCCAGGAAGTGTTCGTTCTGCTGTGGCTTCGTTGAATTGGCTGGAAAACTACCCGATAGAGGAGATCTTGTCAAGGGGAAACTGGCAGAGTGAAATCACCTTCCGAAAATTCTACCAAAGAGAGATAGTAGATAACCCCAAGCAACAATGCCCCCAGAGCTCATTAGCGCCTCTCTTTACGCCAATATAGGCAGTCACATATAACGTCAAACCACTAGGTCACCAGGTGATAACAAACAGATCTCTCATAATGGATTCCAGGCGTCGAGACGGAACACAAAATAAAAGAATTTTACCTTCCATTAAAATTCCTATTTTGTTTCCCTCGACGCCTGGAATCCAGGTAATCCCTACCGGGTGCATTATGAGTCATATGAAAGAAAAACCGTGGCGCGGACGAAACCGGAAACAGGGATACCAGCGGGAATAAATTGTCGCAAACAGGGAATCAGAGGGGGTAGGAACGCGTGTCTAGTGGCGAAACAGCAGGCTGTTCTCTCATAATGGATTCCAGGCGTCGAGGGAAACAAAATAGGAATTTTAATGGAAGGTAAAATTCTTTTATTTTTTTGGAAAAGATATGTTGATGACATTTTATGTATATGGACTGGTACTGAAAGACAACTAAAAATTTTTCTTAATTTCTTAAATAAACTTCATAAAAAGATTCAATTTACCATAGAAATACAAAATTCTAGCATAATTTTTTTGGATTTGAATATTTCAATTGTTAATAATAAAATTGATTTTAACATATTTCGTAAAGATACATATACAGATATAGTTATACACAATTCTTCTAACCATCCATATTCTCAAAAATTGACAACTTTTCATTCAATGTTAAATAGATTAATTAATATTCCATTATCTGTTGATAATTTTAATATTGAATTAAAAATTATTAAACAGATCGCGTTTAATAATGGTTATGATAAAAAATTAATTGATATTATGTTAAATAAAAAGTACAAGAAAAATTTTTTTAAAATCTTTTGTTTACCCTTCAATTTGTGATTCTGATAAACATTGGAGGAAAATTATATTTATAAATAATGAAATTTCTAATTCAATAGTTAAAAATATTTCAAATGTTATTCAACCAGCTTTTTATACTAATAATAAATTAAAAAAATACATATTAAATAATAAAGATAAGGATAATTTTTTTAAAAAATCGGGTGTTTATAAATTAATTTGTAATGATTGTGATTATTTTTATATAGGAAAAAACGTGTAGAAATTTTGAAATTAGAATTAAAGAATACTTAAGGTGTTTAAATAGTAATAATTATTCTGAATTTTCTAACCATCTTTTGGCTACGGGTCATTCTTTTGATATTAATAAGGGTTTACAAATTTTACATACAAATTATACAGAATCACAATTTGATAAATTAGAAATTTTGGAAATAAGAAAGAGTGTAAATAGTAAATTGAATATTATAAATAATCAGGTCCTTTTTGCAAATAGTTATCTTTTAAATTTATTTTCATATTAATTAGGTACTTTATATTATTATTTTCCATATATAACTTTTTAATATTTTGATGTATACTTCGATTTTTAAATATTATTTTTGTTTTCCTGATGAAGAAGCCATTGGCTTTGAAACATTTTGATTTTTTTTTTTTTTCAATAAATAAATGGTTTAAACAAAGTTAATTTATATTAATTAAAATCTTTTCAACTATTATCTATCCACGTGGTATTTCCTCCTCTTAATACGTTATTATTTACACAAATCAAAACCGTTTGACAGTTTTGATGCAAACTTTGCATACTTCCGCATCTTTAGGACCCCGCAAGAGACAAAAGGGTAGATTTACTCTCTCCTTTTTATCTCACACCCTCCCCGCCCCCTCACTAACTATAAATGAAAATCTGAAGTATTTGAAAGATCTGACCCAAATTTTGTAAACTTATTCTTTAGGACAATCTAATAAATCTCTGGAACCATTTATCTCACCCCCATCCTTTATCGAAATTTATCCCCTGTATCAAAATTTTCTGAATTGCATTTTACAACCCTAAAGAAAATATAGTCACTTCACACCACTCTTCCGGTCATCTCATCCACCTCCTGCCTGGATGAAAATGGAAACATTATGACTACTCAGAGATTTTGCAAAACAATGGTAATTCTCTCCCCACAAACTATTTTTCAACTAAATCCTTATCCCGAGTAAGGCATTGTATGGACAACAGTCCAATACAAAATTGATAAATGTACAATCAGAACAAAAAATAATACGTGGCCACCTATTGCATGTATTTCAATAAATCGAAGAACATATCACTTCAATACAATGCATACAAATTTAAATTTTCATTATTATATATATATATATATATTATATATATATAGATATTATATATATATAATAATACATATTATAGAAATATTCTGGTATTATTTTTATATTTAATACCACGTAGTTATTAATTTTGTAATGAATCCTATCTGTAAATAAACCATTAAATGTCACCAGCGACGTTAAATGCTCTTTTGATCGCTTAACGGCTTAACTCTAGTAAATGGAATAGACATGAGTTGTATTTAACCGATAAATATTTTATCACCGATTAATTTTCATCGCAAAATGTCATCGATTAGTATCTGTAATAATAAAGTTTATTATTACATCAGGAATAGTTGCTAATATTACTAAATGTCACAATAAAAATGTGGTGAATAACGCATGTACGCATACTCAACTTAATAACTTGACTAATAATTGACGATTCAGTGATAACTATCCAATAATAAGATCAAATATTAAAAATCTTTCAATGTTAAAAAATCATTCGTTACTTTTATTATTATCGCATTATTAATTATCGACATGTAATACTCAATTCAACTATATTATTAATTAATTAGCAACTATTAATTATCGACATGTAATACTCAATTCGTTGTTGTAGTTTAAAAAATATATTAAAAATATTATGTTTATTTATATAAGAAAATTCTATTATTATTATTATTATTATTATTATTAAACGTAGGTTTTAATGCTTGTCATCAAATATTAATAATTAAATAATAATAATGGCCTTATTTAATCCCCATTCTAAGGAATTAATTACTGCAGTTTTCTACTTTTAGTGCTTTCAATATTGAAGCAGACGCGAAGAGTATTGTTTTTGCTTATTGTTGAATTTGCAATTTATTATAAAAAATCGTGTATTATAAAAACCAGAGCAGATTCAATTCGTTTCTTTAGAATAATGAAAAAATATTTTACATAAATCTTTTTTTATGTGTGCAAAATAATATACAATAGGTGGAAATGCCATGATATTGAAGTAGACAAAACACGGTGTATTATAATATTACTTTCTACAAAACGACCCTCGAAGCAATTAGAAAGTTGGGGCTTTGTCTAATACTGATGTTCAAAAATTGTGCACATGTCCCTATTTTATGACTTTTTTGACTGGTTTAGTTTAAAAATCTTTTGTTTATTCTACTACTTTAGTTTTAGGCAGTAAAACGCGCAATGAACATGGTAAATGAAAATAGTGTTTTCATGTGGGAATTTGAGATTTATAAAAGCAATGCACCATTCCAGAACTACCAATATGAAGACCCTAAGACCCATTGCGGGCAAGACCCTCAGAGACAGAGTAGGTACCCAATGCAGAAATCAGCAGAACCTGCGAAAAGACTTCCACACACGTTTCTCATATTCATAGCTTCGTCTTTGTGAGATTTCTTTATTTTATCGTAGCATAAGAGTCGTTTGATTATTTTTTTATATTTCCTTAAAGTAACCCTTCATGGTATTTGGAATTAAAAAAAACAATGTGTCAATATAATAAAATGAGACTTCGATACGTGATATAACATTTTTATGCACATACAATACGAATTATCTTTCCGTACAATTTTGTGAGATAGATATATATTTATGTACACATATACATTAAATGTGATACAGGATTTCCATATAGTTTTATGCAGAACATAATAAATCAAGTATCGTTTGAAAAATTCATACAACTGCGTGTTGACGAGTGCAATGTCCGCACTAAAAAGGACAAGAATCTTAATCGTACATTAATCTTAATCGTACATAAAATTGTTTACAGTCTATAAACAAATTATTATGCTAGTAAATCTTATGGATACTTACCATGAAACTCGTAATAGATTTATTATGATGATGGGTAAATTATTATACACTTTAAGCAGGTCCAATGCACATTGAACTATTTTTTATCTTACGTAAATAGATATGCGACTTAATGATCCCAGTTTAGTGGTACAATGCTTACTTGTTTATTCCGGGTTCAGCTTTAATGAGACAGAGCATTTTAGAAATTAGCTTTGTCAGCATAAATATACCAGTAACCGTAAAACAATGAATGGTGATTTCATTACGAATACATTTTTGTGAGGTGTTTAATTGTTTTGGGTCATGATCAATTCATTTCGTAAAAGAATTAATTGCAATTACGATAAGACTTGCATTATAAATTAAGGTGGTTTGGTCATATAGAATATATAGTACCTACGGGAGAGGGATAGATGTATATGGCGAGCGTGGATGATGATGAAGTCTTGTTTTGCAATTATTTAATATAGATAATTAACTACTTGATAAAAAGAAATAAATAAATAGAATAATAGAAATTTTATCCTTGCACAACAGATGTAGTATGAGGTTATAATGACATCTTTATTAAACATAAAGTAAAGGTTGACAAATAATATGTTGGTCCTTCAAAAATACATTTTTGTAATACTTTGAAATTGAGATGGCTTCAAAAACACCTTTTGAGAAATGAGTCTGGTGGCCGCAAAGTGGTCACTATTGTTCGCCAAGTAGCCACTATAGTCTCCCATGGGGCGTAGCAGTAGGTAATGCGCGAGAGCCTATTTCAGACACCATCCAGACAATTAGCTGTAGTCAATTGTCAACTGCTTTTAATACTTTAATACTTGACTTGTCGATGAGATATTATGGTATTCTGCAAACTCGAGCAGTTAAATACAAAATTGTGATTAATCTCTTGTAGAGATAACACATGTTTTTTTCCCAATTTAATGATCAGACATATTCAGGTTTATATATGTACATATACCTATCACGATCTATTAAGGAGAATTAGCTCGTCATTTTCGTCACTATAGTCGGTCGTTACAGAATGTCATTTAGTTGTGTACACTAATTTTCTTCCCATCGTGTATTGACGTGTGGTGGCACTGGTGGAAGCGGGTGAAATATCGATCATAAGTTTCAATTATATTTTCGATATAATTCGATTATAAGACAAACAGATTAACAGACTAACAGATGAAGCTAATAATATACGTGTGATAAAAAAAGCAAAACAATGGAAAAATGTTAATAATAAAGTTAAATAAATAAGTTAAAATAAGTTAAGTTGAGAGTAGAGACGGTTATATCAACTTATTCAATAATTCAATAAAATAAAAATAATAATGATAATCAATTAAATAAAATAAAAACATTAAAAAAATGAAGTAAATAAAAACTGTAAACAATTCTAAATGTAAATAATAAATATAATGTAAAGAGAAGAGACATAAATCTAATTATAACACCTTACTGAAATACAATATATTAATAATATATGCAGTATAAGAAAAAGTAGGCAACGTTAAAATGTTGATGACGAAATCATCTTAAACACAATCATCTCGCATTCACCTTTTCCCAGGATATCTGGTACATTATATGAAACTTGCGGTTCACGGTTGCACCTGATTCTTCACTGTCAATTTTTCCGTATGTATAGTTTTTCAATAATTGAAATATGGAATAATAAATAGGGGAGACCGAGGTGTTTTGAAACAAAGGTGATTTGAAACAACACTGATTTCGCGGAAATAAAAACCCTTAGCAAGTTGGCATCTTCGCATGTCAACGCATGTACTCGACCACGACTCTGATGCGGTTGCGTCGTTCTTGGTTCCACGTCGCAAAATTCGTAAAAAGTAAGTATTACACTTTTTTTTAAATGTCTTTATTTGGATAATGCGTCTGTATTTTGGTGCGTGTGAAATACTTTTCGAAGGCTTATTAACTAACGATTCAATTCATAGCATGGTTGCAGAGCATTTCTATGTGTTTTGCTTCTTAATTTTCAATTGAACAGAAATTTGGACGATTTCTTTTACTGAGGAGATTTGAAACAGACTGTTTCAACTCACCTCGTTTAAGTTTTGTATGACGGATTTGCATATAGGGTGGGTGTTATTTGTTTATTTTGTTTTAGCATGCCTACTGAGTACAGAAGGAGGACCGATGGAGGTATGGCAAGTCTCGATATATATGAGCTCGCTGCAGAAGAACTAACATTGCTACATTAAAATCTCGGTGATGCGGCTTCGAGTTACAACCTCAACCATACTTCCCTTTATAGGTAGCACATAAAAAATAAAAAGGCTTATGAATCTAATAAAACGGCAACTCATCCATCGGTTGGATATCCAGAAAAGACTGTTTTTTTTTTCATCTTCATAGAAGAACGTACTCTGTGACTATCTTATAGTAGGTACTAAGGAAGCCAGAAGTTTTGCCTATAGGTTGATACTGACATTTAGATATTATGAATGTGATTATTGTTTCTCTACTTGGAGTTTTAATTTATGTTATATTTGTTAATGATGATCTCATGTCATACAACTCTAGTTCAAGGTAAGAATTTTAAAAAATACATGATTATTTGTTTAAGATTTAGAGTTTATATTAATTTAGTTGACGATTAATACCAATGCTCAATTCAGTACAAAATATTGTTAAAAATATTATGTTTTATCTTTAAAAGTTGTATTTTAATAAATATCTTTAAATTATATGATTATTTCTACTTAACAAACCTTATTTCTCCCCAAAAACTATCTGTTTCAACACCCCTCATACCGAGGTGAGTTGAAACAAAATGACTTGTGACGTTTAAGTCAATTTTTCGCCACAGAATTCACATAAATACTCTCCTTGTGTTACTCATCTTCAAGTGCAATAAATGAACTATCGATGGATACTTATTTCATACGATTGGTGTTTGCAGTATTTTGTGTATAAAGTAAAACGTCAAAATTGTTTCAACTCTCCTCGGTCTCCCTATAGCTATAAAGAGTGCGCAGCCTGGGGGGGGGCGCTGGAGGGGGGGAGCGTGACGTCACGGGACGGATGCGCTCCGCCGCAGTGCACGCGAGGAACGCATCGGCAGGCCGCGGACCGCCGCGCGCGACCGCACCGGGCTTCATTATCGACGGGGCGCCTCCCGCCTACGGGGATGCACCAGCGGGCCCGCACACTGCGATCGGAAACAATACTTGCCCCTAAATGAAAGGAAGTAATTGTTTTTATGCTCCGATTGGAAAACCGGCGGTTTCATGACTAGTGTACGCTGCGTACGAGGTTATTGATGATTAAAACGATTCACGCGAGAATATTAACCCTTTCGTCCGATAAAGGCGATCTTTACCTTACAAGTAAAATATTTCCAACATCACTTTGGTGGTAGTTCAAGAGTGGAATTATTATTAATATTAGGAGTTAAATAACGGGATATAGGTACCTTTATATCTCGCAGGCCTTAATTAATAACGACGAATGCAAAATTTCATCCAGGAAATGGGAGAGTTCTGGCGATATAGATTCTAGAGATATCTGGCGGAATGGGTTAGGTTGCCTTTGTGATTCTCAGAATTCTAGAGCGTAATCGCGCAAATTTTAAATGTAGTTCGACATAAAATATATTTATAATTTGCTGATGCAATGGAATTGCCTGGAAGAGGGCGAATGGTGTAAGTGTTCGATACAGGGTCGTAAAAAGTAACTATAAACAATTTGAACGAAACGATATATAATATTATTTTATGGCATGTGGTGGAGGTGGTTATTTTATAGAAAATAGATAGGCAAAAATGTAGTTTTACATGCTCGTTTTCCTATGTTATGTTTCACACATTTCTCTTCATTTCATTACGTCACAATATTTAAAAAACTATTGCCAAACTTCATATCATGAAAATAATATATTGTGGAGATAAACCCTTATTTTATATCCGATAAGCTCAATATCACATACCTGTTAATATATAACTAGCCGTACACCCTGAAAATTCATGGAAAATAATAAGAATTAATAACCCTTGTGTGTGCCGCGCGTAGATTGCGTCACACTCTAATTTTCTAAAATTGTCATTTTAGCCAGCTACGGATATTACATATACGGATACAATGAAATTATTATATTTAGATCGATCATTTTAAATCCAATATACGAGTACATAGTACGTATACAGTAAGACATATCAATTTCGTTTTGATTTGATATTTTCGATAAAGTGTTGAAACCCGAGTTAAACTTCCCGAATAACACTGAATATTAATACAAAATAATATCCAATAAAAACTGTTTTTTGTGGAAAAAGTCCGCTTATTACTTGTATGGCGAAAAATATTTAATATTACAACTACGTTATTAAATTATTTTTATTCGAATCATAAAATATATGTCACAATTATAATAATTTTATATACAAATTATGTTATTTATTATTTCTAAATGAGTTTATCTAGTTCAGGCCATGAAAGCTTTGGAAGGCCAATAAAAGCTTTCATACATTCTTATAGTTTTGAATAACAATATGAAGCTGCTTTTCATGTATTCTCATCGTCTTTATCAACTATATTCATTAAAAATTGGATTCAATATTCAAATTCAAAAATGGATAAGAAAGTATACAAACTAGAGTGTAATAAACCAGCCTATACCTGCTTCGTGGATTTAACCAAGGCGTTCGACAGAGTGGTACTCAGCGATATTGTAGGTATTTTGGTGAATAAGGGAATATTACCTTCACTAATAAAAACTATACAAGATTTGAACACTAATGGCAAAACAAAAATCAAAGTGGATGGTGAACTTTACAGGGAAATACCACCTAACCTAACCTAACCCAACCAAACTAAACCTAACCTAACCTAACCCAACCAAACCTAACCTAACCTAAACTTACCTAAGAATCTGGAAGCAAATTAACCTAAGAAAATATATATTTCCAATTTTAGAGTACTAATGAGACAAAAATTTTTTTTGCATTTTTATAAAATATTTTGGACAAAACACTTTGTCAATTTTTCAAAATGTCAACTCTGTATATAATTTTCCAAACGGCTAAAACGTAACGTCACGCTTAAATTATTCAAAATCCCCAAAATGTGACTTCAAAAACTAAAAAGCACTCTGTAGAATATTTCTTAAATAATCATAAAATATAATCCCCCCTGCGAAGCTAATTTCGATAAAACGCGCATTTATGTAATTTTACATTATTACCATCATAAAAAACACCCTGTATAAAAAAAAAATCCCAAAAAAATACGACATCAATGTTGAAAATCTAAAATCCAAAAAAAACTTTAGAGTGATCACAGATAAACATGATCACAGATTGCATAAAAAACATCCTGTATAATATTTCTTATCCAAGCGCATTTTCAAAATCGTTTCGTCACATCTATGCAAAGCTCATTTCGAAAATACGCGCATTTTCCCAATTTTACATTATTACCATAATATTAAAGTCATTTACATTATTACCATCATATACCAGCATATTAAAACGTCCACACGAATTTATTATATCGCACCATTACGCCTTACATATATAAAAATAATCACTGAGATATACTTAAAAAGGGGTGCCGATTACCTACTATTCTTATAATTAAATAACATGTATCGCAAAATACTCATTATTATTTTTAAATCTTTAGATCTCACAGATATGTACTGAAAAAAGTAAATATTTTTGCTGCCATTTCAATCGCTGTCAAAAGTCAATGTCGATAATTTATGCGCGAAATATTAAAGTCGAACTGTCCTGTCAGATGACAAAACAGCTGATTTTTATTAAAACGGGTAAAATTTTCGTAAAACGTGACAATTTGAACCCCTGTACATGTGAGATTATATCTATATAGAGCTGAAGTTTTTATAAAAATCAATAATTAACATATTACATGTGCATTTTATCTACATGCGAATATGTTACATTATTTTATGAGATTTTTGGAATCAGGACACTCAATTATTCCGATTTTTTTAAAAATATTTCATGGAACTCCCAACGCCCTATTCTGCATTTATCCCATTTCAAAGCCAATGGCCCCTTCGTTAGGATAACAAATGTATAATAACAAAATTAAATTAAAAAATCGATGTATAGATAATCAAAATATTAAAAAGTTATATATGGAAAATGAATAATAATAAAGTACCTACTTAAGATGAAAATAAATTTTAAAAATTACTATTTGTAAAATGGACCTGGTTATTTATAATAATCAATTTACTATTAACAAAGTTTATTCCTATAAATAATAATTATAATGTCCCCATAAAATAATTTTGCTGTGTTTGAAGAAGAAGTATATATATTTATTTGATATTTATATAATTTAATAATTTATTTACTTCCCTGTATTCAACCTATCCAGGGATATTTCAAAATCTCCTTATTCGATATTGTTTTTTCTGTCTTAAATTTATACAACATTAATCATTTTACAATAGAAACTAAAATGTAAGTAAATAAAATATATAATATATTATTTAGAGATAGGTTGTTGTTTACTGTGATTGTTTGAAAAATATTTTTTTTTTAAATTTAACATTATTCAAACATTTCTTCTGTAATACATAAGTATCAAAAGACTTATTTCCGAAAAACTGAAGATGAAAAAGCCATCTATAAAACAAAGAACGGTGTAACACTATCGCACATTCGACATACCAGATAAAAATATTAAATTTACTACTTTCATAACCATCCGTAAGTAGCCAGCCATTTTATAACATTATCCGGGGACACAAAGGAAACCGAGACTAGACCTACCAGGAGGACAGAAGACGGTGTCCGCTGACGGCGTAATCAGATATTTGCCGGACCATTTAACCCGCGCGGCTCGGTCCGGTCGGGCGGGCCCGCCAGCGTCTGCCCGGGGACAAGTACTGTGAGTTACGGCCGGGATGTTACTCCTTGCGTTTCTGATATTCTGGTGGCCAGCCGGGTTTGCGGTTCTATTAAAAATAATAAAAAAATCTAATTAACACTGTCAACTTTAATATAAATTTAATTAATAGGTTAATTAAGAATTATCAATATGCTCTGTTTTTTTTTTAAATAGAGATGCGTAAACGGAATACATACCACATCAATATTCTTACTATCCTCAAATTAAACCAAAAGCCTGTGCTATGAAAGAAGACTAACTTGCTAGTGTCCTGGAATGGGGCTCGAACCACCGATCACCGGATCACTAGGCGAGCGTCATGGCCACTACACCAACAAGAAAATAAACCAAGGCTTAAAAGATTTCAATTAATTTATACGCACCTTTACCGTATTTATGAAAAGTAATGCATTATTTTTTTGATGAATGTTGTGTGAAACAATAGGAATTATATACCTATTGTTTTTATGTGTTTACTTTTATAATTATGTTAATTTAAAATAAATAAATAAGTCAATTCAACGATATTTTTAGTCATATTCAACGCTTAGTTAAATAAATATAATCTGAAGTTACTGAAGTAGAATATTCAGAAAGGCATGAACCTAAAACTCAATAAGATTATAAAAAACGTTCCCGTTCCGTAAAACTTAACACGTTGAATTGATAAGTGTAATCTTGTAAGGGGGGATTACTGAATTTAAGGATATTAAAGAGAAATAAGAAAGAAAGTAGTACATTGCAAAAATTATTTTTCGTAAAATAATTCCATAAACGATTTGGACGGGCACAGCCAATTGATTATAATATGAAGAAAATTTACATTATATTATAAAAAATGCTTTTTTTTTCCTTACTTTCATAAATTATTTTTTGGGTTTAGTTATAAAACTATTAAGATTTAATTTTGAAAATTGTTTAATCATGGTTGAAAAATTGAATTCATGTATTTAATATAACTGGATTGTTAAAGATTTTTTTAAACAACCACCAGTTTTATTATAATCATATATTTAGATTTTATAAACATAGTGTAGGTACTGAAATAATATCCAACTGTAATTTTATCCGCCTAAAACAAATTAAGCATGGGAGGTGTCCATTGCTGAATATATGTAGGGAACATTTATTCGCATTTATGAAAATTTTCCCGCCTGCAGAAAGCGTTATTCGCTGGCAGCGAACCTCTGAAGAAGAGTAGATTGCACCCGTCTAATTGTCAATTGTTGTAAGTCGACGGAACGGCTTGAGTAGCGAGTTTGCACTAAATTTTGCAAGGAGCTTAGAGATACCAACACGGAAACATTCACGAGATCCGACAGACTTTCGGGGACGATGCTATGAACAGCTCACGGATAAGGCAGTAGTAAAATCGTTCCAATGATTGCCATACATCAGAAGCGGCAGCGAATCGCATCCCGGTAGGCGCTCAACAAGCCGAGACAACAATGCGATTGGTCAAGCGCTGGCTCTGATGATGCAGGATCGTCGTATCGCAGTCTGAAAACTTGCGAACGAGGTGGGGGTAAGCAAGCATTGGATCAGTGCATTTAATTTTGACGAAGGTTTTATTTTTGAAGTGAGTTCGCAAAACTCTTGTTACGGCTGCTAATTATGGAGCAGCCGCGTCGCGTTAATGCACCATCCAATTTTTGCGTCTGACACAGCATTCCCCAAGTTTATCAGGCTTCGTACTCTATTCTCCCGACGTGCAGCTGAACACCACACATAAATATGCGATCCAGAAGTTTTTCAAACAAAAGCGAGACATCTGGGGGAAGTGTGTGAATTGCCAAAAATAATTTGAAGGAGATTAGGGTAAGTATGGTCTTCTTTTTTTTCTTCTTCTTCGTCAGCCTTCATTTCTCCACTGCTGGATAAAGGCCTCTTCCATACCCTTCTAAGTATGGTATATATGAATAAATGAGTTTTTCATATATACCATACCAAGAATGGTATATATGAATATAAATGTGTTTCTGCCGACCATAGGTGCGATATTGTTTTAACACATTATTACACATTAGAAACCATATTATCCGAATATCATAACCGATAAAGTAATGTGTAAGTAATTAATTAGGTACCTTTAGAATATAGTGTATAATACAACATAACATGAGAAATAATTTTAAGAAATCAATATGGAGTGAATGCAGTAAAGACAAAATCATTGAGTGATTAATCGACTGAATTCATAGAATAATTGATTAATTATTATTTTATAGAAATAATTAACTACTTGATAAAGAGAAATAAATAAATAGATTAAAATAAATTTTGTCCTTGTACAACACATGAGGCTATAATGACATCTTTATTAAACATAAAGTAAAGGAACAGAAAAGCATGACAAAGAATATGTTGGTCCTTCAAAAAATACATTTTTGTAATGCTTTGAAATTGAGAAGAAATGCTTTCAAAAACACCTTTTGAGAAATGAGTCAAAGCGACTTTTATTCGTAGTTACGAAAAGAAAAGCAAGAAATTTAAACAAATATTCATTATTTATTTTCACATATTTTTGTCTTCTATTTTAGGTTCTTATATTGATAAACGTTTTAATGACACTAAAGCCGTCATTCTATTCATAATACTCTTTGATATTTATACGGAATACATTTTCTTACACTTATTTCATCTCAGTCATATGTACAACACATTTGCGATTCGCATTTCATTTTATCGAAGATAACAAATAAAACTTAAGAAGAAGTTTTCTAGGAGATAGGGGATTTAATTAAATATTTTAACGATAGAGCATGCAGCTCTTCGCTCTTCTCGCCACGGCATCAAAATGCTCCTTTTGTTTGCCTTCTCCATTCTGTTTCTAAGGGGGTAGGTAATTCGTTTTAACAGAGCAGGAGTATAATTAATAATGGAGAACTACGCCATTTCTGTGAACAACTTTATATCGGATAATAATAATATTCGCTCAGAAATGTCATTAATATGAACCGTGTGAATTTTTAATTTTGTGTTAGACATAAATCATGCAGGTCCTATTTAAAGTTTTCCTAAATAGGTTAGGTTAGGTTGCAGAATGCATATACACGCATGAAGTTAATATTTTTTATAGTTCTCGATTATTAAATATTTGAATCAACATTTAAATTTATTAATAAATAGAAAATAAGTTTTCTGCACGTTATTTAAAAATAAACATTTATTTTCAGTAATAAAAATACATTTTCCATACGAGATGTGCATGTATAAAAATGTGATCTTAATATGCCTAAATTTACGATAGTTTATTTTCAATTAAAATATTTACAGAAAATTTGACTTAATTATCTGCATGACGTGAACAACGTAAAATTAAAGTTTTTTCAAATTTATCGCATTTCGATATCAGACTAAAATACTTTAATGGCGAAAATTGAAAGGAAGGCTTAGAGATCTAAAAGAAGAAAATTTACTAACCGTCATAAATAAATACCCGAAATTTTTTTATTCAAATAAGAATTAAAAATCACGCTAACGATGACTATTTGTCACGCTTACAATGAATTTTTACCGCCCCTTTCACATTTTTATAAAAAGTGATTTTTCTACAAACAAATACTTAAAATACATTTTCAATAAAAAATTACATCCAAATCAATTTCAATTCACTGAGAGCTTTATTTTGAAAGCTACAAGGCAATCATTAAAAATATTGGGTTGGAAACGTAAAAGGGATGAAGAAAATACTCAAATAATTTTCAAAATTTCTCTTTTTGCTTTGCCATACAAAACAAACCGCAAAGACAAAATTACAAGGCAAGAGTTCTTCTGTAAGACTGGCTGGCTGGTTGTTTCACCCCGTGCAAGTGGTTTTTTAAGGAGATGGAAAATTTTAAGTTGAATATATCACGTGATTAGGGGAAGCCTATCTGAGGTGAGGGAGCGTACTGGAACCATTCCCGTAGGAAGGGAAGAAATTCAGTAATCATGGTTTTATTACGCCAATTTTACAACACAAGCAAAATCTCACAAGATTAGGGAAATATTTTATTCAAATAATATATATTTTATATATATCCTGAAAGAGAAAGATTATCACTCCGTATTATAGTGAGATCTACGTCACTTATCAGTAACAATGTGCTTCTTGGGATTAAAGAAAAATAATCAATTTACTTAATACAATAAGTACCCACCTACTTAACAGTACACTAATTTTATTTAGAAATCCTCTTATTGTAAGATAGTTAAGAAAAACAGTGCGGTTAATTGTTTTTCCATGCAATTCAATAATACTGAATGATTGAAAGATACCGATTTTTGTCATAGGACTTCAAGAATGGAAGAAAAGGACAGCGATGGGCGCGTAATGTTATGATAGACCTGCAAGAGATAAAAGTGAATCCAGCACACTGGATCATAAAGGCAATATCAAGGATAAACTTCCGAGTCTCGTTAAGGAGGCCGTCAAGAAAGAATAAAAATGTTAAGAAGAAGAACTATATAAAAGAAGCTGTTTTCCATTTAGATAAATATGTATATTTTTTTTATACGTGTTCGGGATACATTTTTTAAAATTATATTTGTATTGAATCAAATTATAATTATTTTTTCTATTCATGTTTTCTACGTTACATACATATAAAACTAATCATAAGATGGCTAATTCCATCTTATGGTTGGTTGATCCCGTGATTTCTCACGAATTAACGGCTATTATATATTAATTACGCTAACCAATGTCGCTGCAGGATGATTTCTGTTGCCAGTTAAAAAAAAAACAAATGGCGAAATAGTATAAAGTAGCGAGAAGTATGGATTGTTTTAAAATACATGCAGATAATATTTAATGTGTAGAAATATTAAACACGTAAAATAAAAATGGTCATTTGTAAGAATAATGTACTTAATATTTATACACTTTTATTATTTTTTTATATACATATTTCTGTTTCAAAATTGTTTGTAAATTTCGCCATATCTTTTTTTGGTTATGTAAACCCAGCCATAACCCAGCTGTCACTGCTGTTGATTCGGCCGTTCGGCGCAATTTTCGCCATATTGGAGCGATGACAGCTATTTACGTTTTCTCTTTAAACTATTTATCGCTTTAAAACGCTTATTTTAGTTAGGAAAATGTTATATCATAGTGAATGAAATGAATCAAGTCACAGATTTTAGATTACGGAGCAGTACATAATTATGCATGATATTTAACTGTCATATTCTTGTCTTTCAGGTCAGAATTTCGTGTTTCGGAAGGGATAATTTATATTTTCCAGAACATTAATAATATGAGGACATACAGAACAACAGCATTAAGAACAAATATGTCATTATATTAAAGTTGTCCCCAAATCAATTCACAGCGACAATCAAAAATACAAAACTAGTATTGTTTTACTTGAAATTAAATTTGATAGATCTTTCTTTAAATTTAGTGCAAAAATATCCTTTTAAAATGTGTGATAAATACGAAAAAAATTGTTCAGAATTTTAAGAATATTTGACCACGTTTGTTAATTTGACAATTGACAATAAATTTTAAAGCATGTTCAAAATATTAATTTTAAAACTCCGCTCTAACTTATTAATAGGTTAGAAATACTGAATAAATACTTTGTCTTAATCATATCTAAACTACCCGTACACCCATGAAAAATCACGGGTGTAATTAACAACGACCCTTGCGCATGACCTGGCTCACGGGCTGGTTGCGTGTCACATTCTAATTAACTTAAGTTGTAATTCCAACAAGTTACGGATGTTGCGGACCGAGAGACAACGAAATTATGATACATAGATAGCCACCATTAAGACCTACCAGACGTATTTGCGCAGTAGGTATCAATTGTCGCGAAGCGACTACCATAACCGACAGCATGGCTTTGCAGCAAGCAGACACCGTGCAGTGGACACCATTGGCTGTGAATCGCCCACCATAGCCGCCATTGGCATCTGCCATTGGTGACAGCCGTTTGTAGACACCAATGGCCGTGCAGCGGTCACTGCCAGCCGCGAAGCGGCTACTATAGTCGACCACGTTGTGAAACGAAGTGAAAAATGGAAATTATCCAGATTAAACCACAGACCATAGGAAAACAATTGTGTTTGCTGCAGCGGCCACAATAGCCGCTCGCAGGGCCTAGCAGCAAGCAATTGGCGACAGCTGATTGCTTAACTGCTAGTTTAATTTTATTGTTTATAAAGTAGTATTCGTCGTTAGTTCCCTTTTTAATTTTTCTTTTATCAATTTTACAATTATACGTTTCGTAAATAATATCTCATTTGCTATATCATTTATTTCCATTGGCATATTAAGTAGAGTTATATTGAATGAATCTCTGCCCAAATATAGTTTATATAGTCGATATTAAGTCATTTTTATATTAAATTTTGTTATCATCTGATGAATGTGAAATCCTATAAGATTATTTTCATATATCAAATATTAAAAATTAGCACTTAGAAAAGGTAAAACACTGATTGAATGTACGAGTATACCATCTCATACACATTATTATATTTAAAAATGATATGAGACATCATACGTAGCTTTTCTCATTTCAACTTTTCACGTTGGTGTACGAGAAAAATGATCCTAAATTAATCATTATTTAAGTTTTCTATCACATGACAATTGAATCTTCGACATCAAAAATACTCAAATTATTTTTTAACGTATTATTTGTACTTATAAAATAATTTCTTAATTTCATAATTTAAGTATTCGTACCAGCAATATCAAAAACTGGTTTATAATATTCCTAATAAATTCTTAATAAATTATTAATATAATTTTTTTATTATCTATTGTTCAAGTATGTAGGTGCCAGATTATGGACAGACGTGTAAGTGTAACCAAATAACATCACAGGAAGATGTTCGGGACATTGTTTAGAGTTTAGGTACTTGCGCCAATTTCGACCAAAATCCCAGCTAAATATGAATAATAATCAGCTTAATACCTCTCCCAATTCGATACCAGCCAATTAGCCGGCGTTTAAGTACTCTTCATGCAAATGTAGTTAAACTGTAGCGGGATCTGTGAAAACAATTGCCGCAAACTTAGCTAAATAGGCGCTCTGAGCTGAGTGGAAGTGATCCTCGACCGATGAAAACTTCCTCGACATCTTATGCGGGAGTGCGCGCTAAAAGAATTGAAATAACGGCTTCAAATCTGCAAAAAACTGGAAATGATGGATTACAGTCAGAGTTGGCGGGGGGTCAAAGATTCAGTCACATATTTTATTTCAGACAATTAAAAAAAAGTCCAATGTAAATTTCGATTTTATACCTAACTAGCTGTACTGTCTCACTTTTCCCAACATTTAGATGCTTGTATATAGTAAAAAACATTGAAAAAAAATGAAAAAAAAATAATGCTTGCAAGAAAAAAAACCGCCGAAATAAAGCAATTTATATCAACACTATTTTAGATTTTTTTCTTGATAAAAATCGAAAAAAATCGAACTAATGATATGTGGTGTAAAATTCAAAGATTCATATCTCATTATGAAAATTACGTTGAGAGCTGAAAAAAATGTGTTTACCCAGATATTATAGTCAGAATAATCTGTGTAGATATCACGATGCCGGGCAATATACTCTAGGTGATGCCAGGACATATAATACCCTTTATTGAAATAATGTGATATATTTTTATGTACTCACATAATTAATATGTATCAAAAAAAATTTGCTTAAATTTTTTTCTATCTTTATTTGAATATCGTCAGTGTATACATAATTAAGCCTATGTGCCCTTTATTGAAATAATGTGATATATTCTTATGTACTCACATAATTAATATCAATAAAAAAAATTGCTTAAATTTTTTTCTATCTTTATTTGAATATCGTCAGTGTATATATAATTAAGCCTATGTGCCGCATTCTCAGATGAATGAATCAATTTGTCAATTTTTCATTTAAATATTACAGATATACTAAAAAAAACATTGCCGTTCATCTGGCAAGTCTGCCTAGTAATTGTTAAAAATATTTTTTATAAATTGTGCAATTATTTTTTAAAACAATTTCATTCGTTTATCTCAGAATCTACTAAAACGGCACATAGGCTTATTTATATATACAGCGACGATATAATAAAAAAGCAATGAATTTAAATAACGAAAAGCAAGCGCAAATCACATCTATTATCAAATCACTGCACTCTTTGAAACAAAACAATAAATCAAAATCTCTTAGAACCTTTTTAATATTCAGCGCCCTCTTTCATCCCCTAGAACAAAGACTGCCTATTCTTTCATCGTAATCAACGGTCATTAGTAGGGAAACGCTGGAAATGCTCACTCCACCCCTCTGAACTGAGATATCTTCGCGAATTATAATACTGCTTGCCATGGCAAAGTCATTATAGAAAATGCGTTCCCATATAGGTACGAGCAGAATAAGATTCCGACCAAGTTACCCCGATTTACGTCCTTTGATCTACATAATACCGAGGATTTAAAGATCCAGATGAAAATTTAGATTCTATGTGTAATATACGGTTATGTAGAAGGCCGAATAGCCTTTAAGAGTGTAAATTGAAGGATCAAAAAGATATTATAAAGCGTAAAAGAGGGTGCCTACCGAGCACGCGTTCTAAAATAACAACAATATATTTTTATATTTTTTAATGAAAACACATTTTATTATAATAAATAGAAATACGTATATCTACACCTATAAAACTCAATGTCTGCCTGTCTGTTTGTCTCTTCTCTATACAAATCTACACCGTTTGAGCAATTTGACTTTGATTTTGCATACTTATGCTTTAGAACCCGGCGTGTAACATAGGCATCATTTACCCTCTCATCTTCTACCCTTTCCCCTCCCACTGATATATTTTCAGTGCAAATCTGTACCGTTCGACCGATCGGACTCAAACTTTAGAAACTTATTCTTTAAGACCCGGCGGGTAACATAGGTGACATTTCCCCTCTCCTCTTTTACCCCTTCCCGTCCCCTGATGTAAATCTGTACCGTTCAAGTGATCGGACTCAAAATTTGGAAACTTATTCTTTAGGACAGGGCGAGAAACATAGGCGACATTTCTTCCCTCCCCTTTTACCCCTTCTCCTCCCCTTGATATATTTTCAATGTAAATCTCTACCGTTCAACTGATTGGACTCAAAATTTGTAAATGTATTTTTTAGGATACGGCGGGTAACATAGGTCACATTTCTCTATTCCTCTTTTACACCTTCCCCTCCCCCTGATGTTAATATGTACCGTTCGACCGATCGGATTCAATTTGAAAACTTATTATTTTGGACCCGGCGGGTAACATACGTGACATTCCCCCCTTCCTTTTTACCCCATCTCCTCTCCCTGATATATTTTCGAACCGGTCTAACCCAAATTATGTATATTTATTCTTTAGAACGAGGCAGGTAATAATGGCGATATTTTACTCTCCCCTCTGCCCCCCCCCCCTCCAATATATTTTCTGTAAAAATCTACAGCGTTTGACTGATCTGACTCATGTTTTGATACGAAGTCTTAGGGACCCGGTGGGTAACATTGGTGACATTTACCCCCTCACCGTTTACTCCACTCCCCCTCCAGTGATATATTTTCCATGCAAATCTATACCGTTTGAACGATCTGACCCAAATTTTGTATACTTTTTCTTTAGGACTAGTCGGGTAATATAGGCGACGTTTCCCATTCCCCATCTAACCCATCCCCTCCCCCAGATATATTTTCTGTACAAATTTACGTCACATGACTGATTGGATCCAAATATTGCCGACGGAAAAAATATACCACATTTCTCCAATAGACTTCCTATCCATCCCTGCCTTGATTAAATGGAAACATTGTTTTAATTAGAGGCTTTGCAAAACAACAACGTTTTTCCCTACAAATTTATTTTCAACTAAATCCTTAAATCGTGCAAAGCCGGGTACGAACAGCCAGTATACCTATAAAACTCAATGTTTGTCTGTTCTCTATACAAATCTACACCGTTTGCCCGATTCGACTCAAATTTTGCAAACTTATGCTTTAGGATCCGGCAGGTAACGTAGATGACATTTTCCCCCTCCCCCTTTACCCCTTCCCGCCCATCATATATTTTCAATGCAAATCTGTAACGTTCGACCGAACGGACTCAAAATTTGCAAACACATTCTTTAGGACCCGGCAAGTGACATAGTTGACATTTTACCCCTTCCACTTTTAACCCATCCCCTCACCTGATATATTTTCCGTACAAATAAATCTACATCATTTGCCGATTTGATCCAAATTTTGCATTCTTATTCTTTAGATCCCGGCGGAATACATTCCCCGGACCTCAATGCCTTCCTAGACATCCTATCCATCCCAGACTAGATTTAATGGAAACATTGTTTTTATTAGAGTCTTTGCAGAATAATGGAATCTTTTTGTACCACCACAAACTTATTTTTAACTAAATCCTTAAGCCGAGCAACGCCGGGCAGAAACAGCTAGATGATTCATATTATTTGTTCTTAACCTTTCTTCTCCGATTGAGCTGGGCTTACATTGCCTCTAATTGTGAATATCTCTGTCAATATCTAATATAATAATTTAGTTGTCTGTCCTTCTCTCCATCCGTCCATCTGCATATACTAGGGCTTAGCAAAAACGCGAACCAAAGTTATATCTTTTTTGACGGGTTGCAGCTAGTACAAATAAAAGTGTTCGTATTTTAGGTATTCTTCGGTTATATATTTATTCATTCAATAAAATAATGACAGTATAGAGTATTTACTGGATATTTACAAAATAAAATGTTTTCTCTAAGAAACTATTGTGAATACCCATATTTCTTGTAGGAGGGAGTATTGAAGGGAACGCAGAGCACGGTGCACACGGCCTAGTGCGTAGTGTGCAGGGAGCCGAATTCGGCAGCTTGTCTACTTCGCTTTTTAGTAGCGGCATGGTCGGATATGTCTCGAGCGTCATTATGCCGTCGTTCGTGATCATCAATGATTGTTAGCACTTTCATACAATAATTGATACATATATTGACTTAATTATTAATATAAGCGAAAAACGAGATATTTTCATATTTATCCGACTTCAAAATTGAAAAAAAGTCTACATGTAAGTACACTTGTGATGTCCCAGGTAGATAGAGGGTCCTCGTCAAATGACGGTATTTTCTAGAGATGTTTTCTGTTATATGAAAAATATTATACAGTCGTAAAATAGTTGACGCGAGTTGAATTTACTATTATATATTATTTCATTTCGATCTCCTGGTCGCGGCCAACCACTGTGAGACAACCCATGGGGTGTTTGTTGAATATATAAGGCGAAGCAAATCTATAATACAAATCTTTCCATTGCATCTCAATGTCAATCATATTCTTATCACGGCTAACGGTGTAAGATGACCCTAATGTGGGTCCTACTAAATAATGAAGGTTTGTAAGTAGCAAAACGTCGCGTTCAAAATACAATATATTGGATTATTAAATATTTTATTATTCTTTTATGTGAGCGCGCGCGATTGAGCGGCAGGATGCAACCGGTCGACTTCAACCATATGATGTAACGATACAGTTGTTAAAAATTAAATATTCTATACAGAAATATTACTACTACAAAAATTCAACTTTTCATATGAAATAATTTTCTTACTATACGAAAATACTCTATACGTAAATTAACTAAAAATACTTATTAACTGAAAATAATTATTCTGTGAAAATTGCGCTTTTGAATGCAATATTAACTAAAAATATTTCTAACATCTTGGGTTCGCATACGAAATTGATAATACCTAATGCCCTTTGCATTTACTAAGTGTATTACCTAAATAACCACAGCTATACCATCCTGTCCGTCACGGACGAAACATAAAACACAGTTATACTACTAAAAGTGCTACCTCTTACGCGACAAAAATACCTATTACAGTCGGGCTATGAATATGAACTATTTCCGCCTCATAATGGCGCCTGGAACCAATACTAAAAACCTTTACTAGAAATAATAAATGCGAATAAATCACGATAAATATAATATATACTATTCGTAATACGTCGTTGAATTGGCACATGATTCGTCTAATAGATGAAGGACCCCGTTGTGTATCGTAATAACTTAAAATTCTTTTATAGGAGCAGTGTGGAAACGATTGCATAATAATACGTAATATAAACATCTAACGAACCTAATAATCTATACATTTATGTTACGATAAAATACGTTCACCAGACAGAATTCGTGTATTTAGAAATAAAACATCTCCGTTTGAAAACAACCCAATAAAATTATTCGAACGGCATAAAGGGGAGAAATTCACATATTAAATAACACTGAAATTAATAACTTTAAACACTTTATATTAACATATTCTTACCTTGAATGGTGTCGTCTTAGACGTGCATGAACCTGTTCATATTAATTCCTGGGGAAAATAATACATATATTTGCTATCTACGAAATACGACATTTTTGAAGCGAAACTTCTTTATAAATAAGTAGATAAGGTCTCGGGGATGATTTGTTCGAAGGGATTCTACAACAGCCCGTGAGTTTATATGAAATAATAGTTTCTTTGAATGCTAAATTTTGGTTTTTAAACCCTCAGCCTCGCTGCCGAGGGGGGTTAAGGCTCCGCGCCCGCCTAAACCCGGTGACCAACTTCCTAAGTGACTAAATGGCCCCCCTTGTTCCTCCGGAACTTACTGCATCCCGAGACTCTATCTCTTCTTTACGAGATGTGATCCTGTGACGCCCCTCTTTTAGGCTTATAATTGAGAAGGCCGTACTCTTTTGGTACGAGTTTCTGATGATGTGTGTTGTCTTGAGGCGCCTTTCTTTTAGGCCGGTGTTTGAAGAATCATGTACTCTTTTGGTACGAATTGATGACGACATAAGCCTCCTTTGCGGGCATAGTCAGCGATGTTACAAATTATTGTGCAATCTCATTATGCCTTTTCAGAGCGGCGTCCCACGATTCTGCATCTTGCAACATTTACTTTGGACAAATGTTAGAGTGTTAGTAACATATTTATAATATCCCAGCTATTCCATATGAGTGAATGATTTTTATACTTATTCTGGCCCTGTCTTTCTTACAGAGGACGAAATAGAAGTTAACGTTTTCTATCAAGGTTTTACAGCATTCAGGCATGAAAATCCTTCCAAAGACAAAGGGAACCTTTTGTGGGTTATGTGGCCCTGCGCCTGGTGAGGAAAGAGGTCGGTTTATTGACGACCCCGAGCAACAAGGAGGGCCCCGCCTTTAAGGGACCCTGCAGGGGCTTGTGCGGGTTCCACGCCCAAGTGCCGGCAAGCATCTACGCCCCAACCAGCTAGGCCATCACAAACCAGATATCCCCAATCTTTAGTTAGATCTCCCCATTCTGTCCTTTACTCGTCGTTCTGAAGCTACTTGTTAAGCCAGATGTACCGAGGTACTCAAATCATAAAGAGTTAGCTGAAGACCGGATTGCGCAATACTTATGCAATACAATTATTATAAGGCTACTAAGCGTTCCTTATAGAACTACGTGTATTCAATTGTTAGTACAAATAGTATGAAAATCCCCATGCATTAAAATATATTCGTTCGGAAGAAATTCTCGTACGATTTGGATTGATATCTGGTTATGCAATACATAACGCTTCGACAATTATTATGAATCTATTAAGCACTGCCTGTAGAGCTCCGTAAAATCAATTGTTAATACAAATGGTATGAAAATCCCCATGCATCAAAATATATTCGTTTGGGAGATATTCCCGTACGAATTGAATCAATATCACACAAGAAATCATGATATTATTTATACATAATTGCTCCGATCTTAAATCTTCCAAAATAAATACATTTCGATAGTGAAAATAATTAACCATAAGACATAATATAAATGTGTTCCTTAGCTGTTTCACAGTGGCGGTATGATCCTCTCTGGTACTGATGGACGGTAGATTCCTCGATACGTCCGGGCAGCAACTCCGTCCGCAAATGCTGTTCTCCAAAAGAAGTCTCTGGCAGTAGTCTCTCGGGCAGCGCTTCCGCTCGCAGGTCTGGTCTCGAACTGAAGGGGCTGAGTATATCGTGTTCGCTCCTTTTATAGTAACGATTGCACCATACCTCCGAAATCCACGCTAGTGCAGTGACTCATCCTATGCGCGATGACTTCACCGGCGGCGCTCGCCATTGGCCGGATTCAGTCATCAGGACGGTCGCCTCCGGCTCAACCCATCGAAGGCAAAGCGCGCCTGTGATTGGTCCGTTTCGTTAAAATAACAGTAGAGCACCCGCTACACGCGAGACTTGCTGTTCCGATTCATAAATAATAAAGGCTCGTTCGCACCTACTCGCAAGGTCGAGTCTATTAGGATTGGCTAACAATATTAATTTAACACAGAATTATATCTATGGTATAATAAAGATCTAAGAAATATTACTTGTATAGCTGAATATTCAATATTTTGTTAGCCTCTTGTAATACATAGAATCTTGAGAAGAAATATATCAGGCTTTTACTTTTAAACGATTCAAACCAGAAGAAATATATTCTTGATGTCCATACTTGGCTTTTTTGAATATTATTATTTTAAGATTTTCTAAATTTATTAAATCTATCTCTATGTCGACCATCACACACTGAGTATACAGAACGTGCGTTTCAGTTTTAGCATCGTATGGGAAAGGTTAATATTAAAAATATATGGTCTAAAAAAACACATTAAAAAATGTGTCACCATTTAAAAAAAATATAAATTAGTAATATCGAAGATATTCCAGATAACATCGTTCCTTTTAAAAAAAATATATCACCTAGCGTGTTTTACGCAGAGGTTTTTGTGATTCTTATTTCAATATTATGTTGAAAGCTATTATAAAATGGAATATAAAGGTGGTATTCCGTTCTTGGCAACCGCGACGCGCGACCGAGACCAAGCGAGCAAGCGACCATGGTCGCCGGTCGACCATTAGCTTACGGATCTATGCAACCAAGGCACGCGACCCATACTAAAGTACAGTGTTTCTGCAGTTGCTAGACTAAGCAGTTGTGTTCCAAGTATTATGTCGGACGTTTTAATTGCGAATAGAAAAAGACTAATCAAGCAGTTATTGGAAGACGAAAAATATGATATTCTTATTATATTAATGTCAGTGCCTCTGGAAAAGAGGATGAAGATCGACTCAATTTTCACATCGCGAGAAGAAGAGAGGCGCTTTGAAATGCTCACACGATGATATTTAAACTATAAAGAAGGAAAGTTCCGAAGTTATTGTAGGTTAAATCATGAACAGTTTATGTACTTGTCGGGTGCGACGCGCGACAGCACTGCCTCCGATGCGACCGGGTCGCGGTCGCCAAGTCGCTCGCGGGTCAGTGGTTCATACTAATTCATACGAAGCGGCGGGTCGCGGTCGCTAAGAACGGAATACCACCTTAAGACTAGCGAAGGGAAAAACTACATTTCAAAATGAAGACTACAACACACACACGTTCACCAGTTTGAAGACTACAAAGTGTACACTACAATTGTAGTAAAAACTACATGAAGTGAAGTAATTGTAGTACTACAAAATGAAGTGAAGTAATTGTAATATTAGTGAAGTGAAGTAATGAAATGAAGTAACTGTACTACAAAATTGTAGTACTAGTGAAGTAAACATTTTTTTCCCAAATAAAAATTTGGCGAGCTAAAAAAAAAAAAAGGCCAGATTTCTTCATTCGATTCCAAAAATTTTTCAAAACATGGGGGGGGGGCAGAGATTTCTTCGTTTAACTACATCAACTTCCCAAAAATTTCTTCATTCGGTCCCAAAATTTTTTGCACTATTTAAAGTATGTTTCTCATACTTTCGATAACTATGAAGTGTGCGTACTTTGCAGTGTTCGCTTTGAAATGAAGTGTACTATTTGAAGTTTGTAGTTTGTAGTGTGCGCTAGACTTTAAAACGTGCGAAGTGTGCACTTCAATGATATGTAGTACTACATTGTAGTGGTGAGTACAGAGCGGACCCATCACTACTTAAGACGTTTCATTTATTAAAAATTACACGTTTCTCAAATTTTTTTGTAATAATACATATTTAACATGGTGAAATTCGTTTATTGTAATTACACGGATTTCAGAAGTTTTGGGTACGTATCCAAGTGGCAATCAAATATTTTTTAACGTAAAGATTATTTCTGTATATCTTTCTATTTAATTCGTACATTTTTTTTCCAAATAAATCATAATAATTTATAATTTAATCCTCTAAATATTCAATAAATTAATTTATAATGTTAATTTTTATTGCCCTAAATGGAATATTATAAAATAGTATGAAATTTTATGATATTCTATATAAAAACTAAATCAAGGCTAATTTAATGTGGATTTAATATTACAATTTATGTCAATATTATCAATCATTGTTATTTTTTCAGTTCGTTGAACACAACCAACGATTTACTTGATTTTTGATAAGCAAGCTAGTTTTCTGTCTGTTGCACAAATGATTCAAATATCATTTTATAACTTGTACCAGACGTTCAAATTATTACTCAATTAAATGTTAAATGGTAAAAAGCAATCGTACTTCATTAATCAAATAAATATAGATGAAACCCATTTATTGATCCATCAAAATTAGTGTGTGTCTAATATTAAAAAAAAGACTTATTTTTTGAAGCTGGCAATGAAAAAAACAACGTACTGCTCGATGCGTTTTTAGCGCAATCATAATATAGACTAGGAGTTAAGCAATCTAAATAGGTTGCTTGCTGCTGGGCCCTGCGGGTATCTGTACTGACTGCTATGCGGCCGATAGTTACCGCTGCGCCGCCATTGGTGTCTGCAGTTATAATAATTATAATATTGGATTATTTATATAGCGCCATTTTTGTGAAAATTTCACCTCAAGGGCGCTTTACACACAAAAAACTCTTACATACTAAAATCATAGAATCACAAAATGAAAAATAAAATGAAAAAGAATAGAGAAAGAAAAACAGTTCAAAACATAAAATAGTAAAAGAAAACAACGTTAGAAACAACAATATTAAAAAGGTTCTAGGAAAGATTTTGTAAACAAGTGCGTTTTAAGTCTTTTCTTAAATAAAGTTTTACTTTTTGTTTCTTATCAGGGAGGGCAAAGAGTTCCACGCTTTGGGGCCCGCCATCGCAAATGCCCGTTCGCTGTACCTAGTTTTCTGGAACTGACTTGCCGGTTCCACAATCCTTCTCACCGCTGAAGTAGACGCTGACCTAAGAGTTTGACGTCTCCCATTTATGTTGTCTGGAATACAGAGCTCCTGAAGATACAGAGGCGCCATGTTATGAGTTGCCTTGTACATCAACCAACACAGTTTGAACTCTACTCTTTCAGGAAAACGAAGCCAGTGCAATTCTCGCAGAAGGGATGTTATGTGCGAGAATTTTGACGTTCCATATATGATCCGTGCTGCAGCGTTTAGAACAGATTGTAGTCTATCGAGCTGAAACATCGGTAGGCCAGCGTAGATACCATTGCAGTAGTCCACACGTGATACAACAAATGCATTAATGAGTAAACGGGCTGCCTCAGAGGGAAGATGTCTGCGAATACTTTTAATCTGTCTCAGTTGATAAAAACATGCACTGACAGTTTTGCTGATGTGTATATTCATGGAGAGATCTGAATCTATGTGTACACCCAACAACCTGACCGCAGATTTTGCATTCACAGACATTGATTCCTGGATTAGGTCTTGCCTTCTAGGTGTCGCCGCCCATAGGAGTTCTGTTTTTGATGGAGTTAGCTCTCACCCAAAGCCTGCTGCTAAGCACTTTTTATAAGCCGGAAAAGGGGTGGCATTCCGCGACCGATAGTGGCCGCTTCGTGACCATTGGCGTCTGCAAACGGCTGTCGCCGATTGCTTGTCCCGAGATGTAATTAGTATATATTGCACACTGGCGACCTATATCGTTGAAGAAGTCAACACTTCACAATAGAGTGCACATAATTTACCACTTCGGAAGAAATAATCAATTCGGTCTACACCTCTGCCGTGATAGGACGCTCTCCTAATGACGCTGATACGACTTTAGCGAAACGTAGTGATTTGCCTATCAGTGAAATATACGGTTCGTATAAAATATCTGTTTTATTTAACAAATAAATATTTCTTACGGCCATAATACATATAATATATTTCAATTCAATTTCAATTTCAATTTTTATTTATTACATAATATGTACATTACAAACATTCTGTTCAATGCATACATATTATTAACTTACATCTAAAAATATACATATACACATATACATACACATCCATATACACATATACATAAAAACATATGTATACATACATACACATATACATATACATACATACATACACACACATATACATATTGTGTATTAAAATACTAATTTATTATTAAACAATTATTAAACAATTAGAAGTGACCTGTATAATCTGGTCAAAGGTGTAGGAGAATCCTGCTTCGGAAAACCCCCTCAGACACATGGAATATATCAATATCCAAAGCGATCTTGTTCAGCAGAGCTGTAGCTTTTCCAACAGGCATAACCATCGGCAGGTTGGTCCTGTATATTGGAATGTGAAACAATCTATGCTGACGATGTCTAAGGTAATTATCAGGAACATACAAACCAATGCTCTGCATAATTTCAGTATTGTCGATCATACCGCGCAACAATCGATAAAAATGTGTAATCAAATACACATTCCTTCTAGACTCTAAACTATTGTAGCCAAGCATACCCTGGAGAAACTCGGTTGGGTAAAGCCAAGGATAATGCCCGTACTCTCTCATGTAGAAATATCTCAGAAACTTCTTTGGGACTTTCTCCACCATAAGAGAGTACTTGCCCTCATGTGGCCCCCAGATCATCGAGCCACTCTCGAGTCTACTCCGCACCAAGGAGTTGTAAAGAGTTCTCAGTACGCGGGTATTCTCGAAAACCCTGGCAGTACGCAGAACAAATCCTAACATTCTCAGAGCATTACCACTGATCGTCTCTATGTGATCATGAAATGTCAGGCTGCTTACAAATTTAACACCTAGATCTTTAACATTCGATGTTCTTGTCAGATTTTGGTCGTTCATTTTGTAGCGAAAAAATAGAGTTTTTTGGGCCCTAGTGAAGGATGTTATGAAGTTGAGTTGATGTTATGAATAACATCAACTCTGCGATAAATTTCAATTTATCATAATATTCTGATACATAGATATTTTCTTTCAATTACTTTTCCAAAACAAATTTTTACGTAAATGTCAGTGTACTCACTGCGCACGCCATTTTTGGGCGTTGTTTTTGAGGTTATATTGTGTATTTTTAAAATAATCTTTATACGTACCTCGTTTCTATGACATATAACATACGACTTGATTAATTTTTGAAGCAGGCAATGGAAATACAATGCATGACGCGCAATCATAAAAATCAATAATGATATAATACTGTTCAATTTTTCTTAAATAGCTATTACAACGTAATATTTGCTCTTCATTCAGATCTTGATCGTTTGGAGGTTTACTGTAGGTAGGTACCTCAATCTGTTTGGACCTCAATCCTTTTATATGTTCAGTTGTCTCATTTAGTCGCAAACGCAAAATTTTATCTACTAACTACATTTTTAATTTTTTTTTATCTTTTTGTTCTATTAACATAAATTAATATAATTTAATATTTAAAATAAGGAATATAATTATTCTACTAACTCAATGAGAGTCAAATAATCATGTATAGAGAAGGAGTATTGCAGGTATAAAGTTATAAAGTATATATGTATTTGCATTAATATAAGTAGTACAAAATAGAATTGAATTTATAAGAATGATTTTATACAAATAAATATTATATTAGCGAGGAGTAGTTATAGCCTAAAATTCTGTTTAAATTAAATTCTGTTTTAAATTATTTCATGATAATATTGGGGTAGAAGGTGCAATTTGTTGTGAACTGACATTTTAAATCAGTTCCATGACCATATTGTATGTCTAGTAGGTGTTTGTTAACATGTTTTTTCGTTTCAATTTAAAATTTATTATGATCTGTTATTTTTTTTATTATTAGGGGGAGATTATAAAAGAATTTAATAAGAAGAAAACTTTAATGTTTTTGGGTTGTGGTAAAATAAATTTTTGGTATATAAAGTGTATCTTTGAATCTCGTAGATCGAAAATCGCTTTTTGTATTTAATGTATTTTTGATTTAAAAAATTTGGATTCTTGATTTTTTTGTGTATAGGTATATCTATTATTTTCGGTACCATTTTGTATGAATTCTTTATATAGTTGGGCGTAGCAATTTTTTTCTTTAGAATTATTTTAATTATCATTGTTTGGGTAGTTTCGAAATTTGATATAGTAGTTTTATATTGCCCCTCCCTATTCAATAATACAATATCTACTGTAATTGGGATTGGGAAAAAACGTAAAAAAATATTTTTTTTTTTTTGGTGATTGGATATATTTCAAGAATATGTAAGCAGTTTTTTTTAAATTTTGTTAGTAAGATCAATTGTCTATATGTTTTTTCCACTTAAGATTATTGTCTACTAGCTGTTCGTACCCGGCGTTGCACTGGTAAAGGGTTAACTTGAAAATATATTTGTGGGGGGGAAACAAATATTCCATTGTTTTGAAAAACCTCTAATTAAAACAATGTTTAATCAAGGCTGGGATGCATAAGATGTCTAGGGAAGAAATATGGCATCTTTTTTCCGTCGGGAATATGTATGCAAAATTAGGGGTCCGATCGGTGAAGCGATGTAGATTTGTACAGAAAATATATCTGGGGAAGGGGATAGGTTTGAGGGGGAAGGGGAAATACCGCCTTTATTACCCGACTGGTCCTAAAGAATAAATTTCCAAATTTTGAGTCCGATCGATCTAACGGTACAGATTTGCATCTAAAATATATCAGGAGAAGGGAAAGGCGTGGAAGAATAGGGGGGAAATGTAATCTATGTTACCCGCCAGGTCATAAAGCATAAGTATGCAAAATTTGAATGGAATATGACAAACGGTGTAGATTTGTATAACAGACAGATAGACAGACATACAGACAGACATTGAGTTTTATAGGTATAGATTATGATACCAAAGTATTTAATATAATATTTTTCTTCATTTGATGGATTCAATTGTCATTGAAAGTACTGTTATGAATTTTAATATAAGTTTCTGATTGTTTTTTTCTCTGTTGAATAGCAAAGCGTAGAAAATTTGTTTTATCAGTATTAATTAATAGCATATTTATCCATTTTTTAGACTATTTACATCTTCATTTTCTATAGTATTTATATATATTTTCATCATTTTCTATGGTATTAGCCTCAGTCCACGTTGTTTTATTTATTATTAGAACCGTATCGTCTGCATAAGAAACTATTTGGTCAGTACAAATATGTCATTGGAGTATAAAATAAATAAAAATGGTCCAAGTACTATTCCTTATGGCGTGCCGAAATCTGTGCTGTCTGATGTGTTGTTTGTTTCCATTTATTCTTACGTTTGTTTTCAGTGTGTTAAATAGTTTTTTAGCCATGACAGAACATTTCTATCGAAACCGATATTTTTAAATTTATTATGTGTCTAGTTTGTTATGGGAAATACTGTCAAAGGCTTTTAAGTATAAATATACCAATGCATTTGAAATAATTATCTACGTTTGTTTATTAATAAAGTAATTTTTGCAATAGCATTTTGTGTAGGTACTATTTTTTTTCATAAATCCAAATTGGTTCTCATTAATGACATTGTTGCTTTTTTCAGAGATTTTGGCTATGTTGGAAATAATTGATATAAGGCGGTAATTTTTTGTCTTTTTTATTTCCCGTTTTTAATATTATTGTGATTAAATTTTGTTTATAGTTACTTACTTATTTACTTACTTACCACAACACTTGCATCATATATCTTTCTTACCATTCTTTCCTCATTCATTCGCTCAACGTGCCCAAACCACCTGAGTGACCCTATTTTTATTCTCTGTATTATGCTACGATCAGCTTTACATTCATTCCTAATATCTTCATTCTTTACTCTATCATACATGGATTTACCACACATACGTCTAAGGGACCTCATCTCCACTGCATTTAATCTACTTTCGTTCCTCTTCTGCCAGCTCCAGGCTTCACTGCCATACATTAGTGTCGGTACCAGAACTCCATTATGTACCGCCAGTTTTGCCCCGGTAGACATATTTCTATTAGAAATTATTGCATTCAAAGCACCGTTCACCCTATTCCCGGCAGTCACTCTCCTCTCTAGTATCTTTCTCAACATTCCCTCTTCTATCGAACATACTTCCCAAATACACAAACTCATCTACTTGTTCCAAACATTCATTGCCTACTAATATTTCACATGTTTATAGTTTAATGGGCAAACTCCAAAAATTAAAGTAAAAATAGTAAAAAAATAAAAAAAATAAAATCGTCAAAACCTTATGTGCTACATATAGGCTTCCCATGCTCTTGGTCTAGTATTGCCTAGCTGTACCTCATTCACCAAAGCTTCAAAATTCTATGTGCGTAGTAATTTAGAATACGCTTCACAAATCTGGAATCCTGCATACAATTGGCAAATATCACGATTCAAAAATATACTTCTTTTTGTCAAATACATGTGTTATCGGCTGAAATTCAATTTTACACGAGAGCAATATTTTGAAATATGCAATAAACGTCATGTCGAGAAATAGCAGACTTAATTTTTTTGCTAAAAATATCCTCAGGCTTAATAAATTGCTCTGAATTGTAATCCAAGCTCTTGATTAATGTTTCTCCTAAAGTTGTAAGAATTAACCCTCTTCTTTTTACTCCCCTTGTTTGTACAAACTATATATAGGAAAAACTTTTGTGGAAAACTTGCAACAAATTTAATGCACTCACAAAAAATTATAATTTGATTTTCTGAACAAATATACGTAAATAAATCAAATAAATAATCTGTCTTCATAATTGTTTTAGAACTTTCCTGAAACCTGTTATTTGATAAATGTTCCAAGTATTTTTTGTAATCCAATTCCTTAATCCCTGTTCTAAATTAATGATTTAATATGACTGTTTTGAATACCCAGACTTCAGTAAATGACACGGATTAATACAGATTAATAGTGACCTCACCGGGAATATAACCCGGAACCCTCGGTGCGAAAAGCCACTTTCATGCCCACTAGGTTACGAGGGCTGCCAAAATTTGATTTTTTATTTTTTATTTCTGCTATCAAAACCATTCTCGCGTTACGCATATTTTAATCAGTATAACAAGTAATTAAAGTGAAATCATCCCTTTTATAATGGGCAGTACGCAATCAAATAGTTATTTCACGGGGAACAAATACCTCTGTTCCCGAAATAATAAACACTAAACCACCATTACTCGGGCCCTTTCAAGATATATGTATTGTTAATGATTTGCTTCCTCCCTATTTAAAAAAATAAGGTTGCTGCCACTGTTATATCATGATTGAAATCCAACTGATGAAAACATAGATATCATCAAACATAGTTTGGATCCCGAGATATACGGATTCAATTTGAATTTTGAAACACCCGCAGAATAAATAAATTCATAAGCCTTCTAAAATATTCGGCAATCACTCTTGTCGAGCATGTCAGGGTGCAGATCGCGGGACCTCTGGAATTGTCACAGCTAATTGTTATGTGTAGGTCTGAGCCCTCTGGCTTCATCTGACCCCGAGAATATAAATTATTAGAAACATACAGACCCCAACCGTCCCTGCCCGCAATCAGGACTATTCATGGTTCTGAACAGTGCTGGACCGCAATTTGCATAGGTTTATCAGCTAGCTAAGCTATGGGATTGAATTTCCAGTGTAATTTTGAGGTATAATATTTACCTTAAAGATAATTCACGAATATTTCACAATAAATTTGTTCTTTGTTCACATATAATATTTTAAAACTAAAATATATATTTTACTTGCGGTAATCATATTATTAAGTCCATCGTTGTTTCTCGTTTGAATCACGGTCTTCTATAGGTATACAACTCATTTCGAAAATGAATTCTTCTTATTTATTTTAGTCAAACAAAACAGTATTGATATGAATTTATATGTATATACAGGGTTATTTGGAAAACATTAATAACCTCGCAGGACTATATTCCAGCTTTAATTATGATTCAAAAATGTTCAAGCAACCATGGCCAAATATTAATAGTTATGGAGATACGCGACATCTAAGTTAGCATGTTTTTTCAATATTTCTGACTTATTTTTTGTAAAACGTTGGACAATCTCTACAATAACCTAAATAGTATATGAAAGATTCATTCTCCTTAGTAAAAGTCAAATAAAATAATTAAAACCTTCCAATTCCAATTGGAAAACACTCAAATTGGAATTTCTACTGGGTTTTTATCATTTTATTTAACTTGTATGGAAACGAATGAATTTTTCGGAATCAATATAACATACTGTAATGATAGTGCAACATTTTGTAATAAAATAGTCAGAAATATTGACAAAAAAATGCAAATTTTGATCTTGCGTAACACCATAACGATTGATATAATACCATAATAACTATAACGGTCATGGCTGCTTGAACATTTTCGACTCACAATCAATGCAGGAATGAAGTTCTGCGAGGTTATTAATTTTTTACAAATAAACCTGTATATATAGCTGGGTTGAAAAAATCGCAGTGTCAAAAAAAACCAACTAAGAGTAAGTATGGTTGTAAACATTTTTATTTTTCAATATATAATCTCTTTTTTATAAATTTTTCCCAGTTTTGTACTAGAATTCAATAAGGAAAACTGCTCCGTAGCCTCTTTTCACCATTGACACTATCGTTGGGGTCAATATTTTTCTGTAGAATTATTTTTTGTACGAAGTAAGAGAGAAAGCTGACGGCGCGGCGCCATGACAGGTAAATTAGGCAGATGGCACTTTAATTAATTATAAACTAGTATCATGCAGCATAGTAATGGCAAAGGCCGTTAGATGAACAGAAGTGTTGCATTGGTAAAATTTGACCTATTTTATCAGCATTTTGGTTCTTTTCTTTCCTTCTGATATTTTCTTCTCTTGATTGGAATAGGCTAGATTTGTACTGTCTCTTTATTTTTTTTTTCATTATCCAAGCAGTCATAATTGAAACGTCTTTACCATCTCAAAAAAAAGATATTAAAGTCTTCCAGATAATAAAATTTAATTATCCTTCTTTGGAGACGATGAACTGCTAAATTTTGCTACATTTTGGATGGTAGTGGTCAAATTACAACCACTTTCATCCAAAGTCGAAATAAGTATAAAATTTAGATAAACTAACCATAAGCCCGTGAAAAATCGCGAGACATAATATTAATTAATAACCACCCATGCGTCTAACATGAGCCGTGCGCTGATTGACGTGCCACACTCGAGCGCCCGCGTCTCATCAGCGGCTAGTCATCATCAGTGTACTGTGATTATAGCATAATTGTAGCGAGTTACAAACGATATTTTATTTAATTTTCTTTTATATTTTTGAATTTCAAATTAACATCAAGTATGTAATCATTAATTATTATGTATATATTAATTAGCAAAACAAAAAAAGTGCATCGGGAAATCAAATTTGAAAACGGATTAATGTTTTCATTTTATCTCAATTATAATAATTTCGTTATCTGTCTGTCCGTCCGTCCGTCCGTTCGTCTGTCTGTCTCTCCCCGTAACCTTGTGTAAGGTCCGTAAGTATTTGTAGTAAAAAAATTTACGCAATTTTTTTTTTCATTATATTCATTTCATTCATAAATCATCGGAGTAATTCCCGAGATTTTAAAAGGTCCATGATGTCCAGAACCCTTCAATTCATCCATAAGAAACCGATCCTCATGTGGCGCCTTGGGACACGAATAACCTCAAAATTTACTGGACTGTCAAGTACCACCTAAAAATTTCTCCAGTTGTTTTATGCAGCGTAATTACAGCAATCTGCGATGGAACTCTCCTTTTACTTTTAACAATGATATTAGAACAATCCTATAGAATGTTTTCTTGATTTTATAGCTTAAAATTTCAGTTTAATTGTATTTTTACAATTAATCTTTGCTAGGCAATGTGCTCTGGGTTATCAATAAATCCTTCATTTTCCGTTAATTATAACATGCTGGGCCTTCAATGAAACCCCTATATTATTATTTCTTGTAAATCTTGAAGTTTCACACAATTTTATTTTTCTTTTATGTAACCGAATTGATTCGAAATTATTTTTGTTGTATAATATGCAATCTGGTCTAACCTAACTATGATTTTATAATTTTGTTAAATCTATGAGAGAGCAAATTTTTTATCAATTAATTAATTAAACATGTAAATTCTTGTCAACAGACAACTTGATTTTTACTTAAACAATATACCTCTACGTCCTATTTGGAATCCACAAAGCAATGTGTATCTTGTTTAGAGTTCTAGCTAGTTAAACTAATTTTGAATTTTATTTAATCAACGGACCCATATTCTCGTTGCAATGCCATCTGGCGGTCGGGGCATGATGTGCATGTAAGTCCGAGGAGCCTTTTATTGTAAACTAAATGGCTTGTCGGCTAGGCAACATCATAATATATATATAATATATATATATATATATATATATAATCATATCTATATATATATAAATATATATATATTAGGTCCTTACATATGAAATTGGCGTTTTTCCGTACTGGCAAATTTGATCTCAAATATCTTCTCATTGGTTAGGAATTCCAAATCCAAATTTATACAGCTATTTACTCATGTATTTGTGTTTTGAAAATTATAATTCATTTGTTTTTTCCTCAATTGTTTTTTTCTTTGCGTCACTCAGTTTATAAAATGAAAAACTTGAAATATCGCGTTATTAACGAGTACGAGTTCCACCGTGGCACCAGTGCTGCAGAAACGGCTCGAAGGATTAATGATGTGTATGGCGACGGTGCCGCAAAAGAAAACACAGTGCGTTTTTGGTTCCAACGTTTTCGTTCTGGAAATTTCGACCTGCAGAACAAGCCCCGTGGACGGCCGGAGACCAAAGTTGATAATGAAGAATTGAAGGCTATTGTGGAAGCGGATCCATCGCAAACCACATCCGAGTTAGCTGCAGGCTGCGGTGTTAGTGATAAAACTGTTTTAATCCACTTGAAGCAAATTGGTAAGGTGAAAAAGCTTGAAAGGTGGGTACCTCACGAATTGAGTGAAGCAAATCAACAAACGCGCGTTGACTGCTGCGTTGCATTACTCAACCGGTACAATAATGAAGGGATTTTAAATCGAATCATTACCTGTGATGAAAAGTGGATCCTGTACGATAATCGGAAGCGCTCATCGCAATGGCTGAACCCTGCCGAACCAGCCAAACCATGCCCCAAGCGAAAATTGACTCCAAAAGAGTTACTTGTGAGCGTTTGGTGGACTAGTGCTGGTGTCGTTCACTACAGCTTTCTTAAATCTGGCCAGACGATTACGGCAGATGTCTATTATCAGCAACTGCAAACCATGATGGAAAAGCTAGCTGCTAAACAACCGAGGCTGGTTAATCGCTCTAGGCCACTGCTGCTTCATGATAACGCTAGACCACACACTGCCCAACAGACGGCTACCAAATTAGAGGAGCTTCAATTGGAATGTCTAAGACATCCACCGTACTCTCCGGACCTTGCCCCAACAGATTACCATTTTTTTAGAAATTTGGATAACTTCTTGCAAAGGAAAAATTCAACTCCGATGGGGCAGTCCAAACCGCCTTCAAAGATTTTATTGATTCCCGTCCGAATGTTTTTTTTAGTAAAGAGATCGATGAACTACCTATGAGATGGCAAAAGTGCATAGATAGCAATGGTACATACTTTGATTAAATAAATATATTATAATAAAAAAA